>OVBE01016666.1:0-10834 GCA_900406425.1 Iberis pinnata | reverse complement strand
TAATTTCGTTTTCTTGTTTGCGTATAAGAAAATCCATGCGACTTTAAAATACTAGTATATAACTGAATGGTATTTTTTTTTTTTGTTGACTAATCAATTAGTTTGTATTTTACCCAACGATCATTTTGCTATTAACAGTGGTTAGAGACGAGGGTTACCGTAAAAAATTTCAAGGATCTCGGCAGCCAAAACTATCCTATACATCTCCTGTCACATCATTTGCCATAAATTAAAAGGCAAATTATTGGCAATACCATGTAATGATTTTATGATCAATATCATAAAACCTAGCAAAATGTCATATGTCACTTTGTACAACTTTACCTTCATTACCTCTTCAATCTTCGACATTAATCAGAATAAAAATGATAAAATTCAAAAGTTAAAAAGAAATAATTGACATCGGTTATTGTGCATAAAAAGTTTATCTTTTCACTTGAGAAAAGTAAACTCAAGTTTATTTACACACTCTAAACAAACTAAAGAATGGATGTTGTCGACGACAGCAAAAAGCTCCGATTGTCGCCGAGGTTGAAAGAAAAACCGTCGGTGCCACCGATGGTTAGACAACCGGGAGTTTCGACGAACACTAGAAAAAAAAAACAGATTCGACAGTGGTTTTGAATCCCAAAAAAGCACAAAATACTTCATTACTGAGCTCTCAGCCGGTTGGTACTGCAAAGACAGATATTGTTCAGTTTAGAAAACGGAAATCACCGACGAGAGAATGTAATGTTCACCACTGTTCAACGACAACAACAAACCGAGCCTGTAAAAGAGAAATAGGTCAGCGGGACAGAGGTGCCCAGAACTGGTCCAGATCTGGTCCAGTTCTAGAGGCGAAAGTCCGTGAGGAAAGGGGATGCGAAAGTTGTCCACAACGGAGAAAAATCGGGTGGACAATAAACCGTTCAGGGGATGGATGATGTCCATCAATTGGATGTCCATATAGAGAGACATAGTTCAGAGGTTGTCCACAAAAAACCTGGTGCAGTGGAAGAGGCGAGAAGCATCGGCCTAGATCTGATAGACGAGAATGAAAAAAATTGAGCACCGGGAGAGATCTCAACAAATCAATCTCCACTCATCAGATGTCCACGGAGAATCTGTTACAGAGAAAGAGGAGAGATTATTGGAGTCAGATCAGGTGGACCAACAAAGTTTGTCCACGGGGCAGAGATGTTGACGATGTCCATGAGGCGGATGTCCACGTACCAGAATAATTTACGAAGGTTGTGCACCAGGGATCAAATTCGGAAGAGGTACCAGAAAAAATGTTAATAGCCTAAAACCGTATATGAGAGGAGATCACACAACAACTGGTCATGTTGAAGTGTCACCTATCCACACACAGAAAAAAAAAGTTTGTCTATTGCAACAGAGTCACTCGTCCACGAGTCTCAAGTTAACTACACTCTCAATTCACTAATAAGACAATGTCCAACCACACTAACTCAAGTGTGTCCACTCGCCCCGAGAAATATATTGTCCACAGAGGTTCACACTCACAATACGGTTGTCCACCACATATATTTGAGTTGTGTAACCGAGTAAAGGAAACAAACTAAATGCAAAACAAACAAATTCTAAAAACTCAGTTGCTCACACACAAAAATCACATGTAATCCTTACTTATAGTTGTCCACATACACAAATCAATTCCCCATCTTATTTTCTATGAATGCTCGGCTACAAGCTATACAACTAACATAAATTAAACAATAAATACAATATGAAAAAACGAAGATAAACAAGAATCTCATCAAAACGGAAATATTCTTGTCCATCGTGGACAACACACAAACCAGTATCCAACTTGTCCACACATGATAACAATCTCGTCCACCGATCTAATGCAATAGCAAACAACCAAAACTGCTCATTTATAAGCTTATTTTGTAATTAAAAATAATAATCAACTAATGCCATCTTATCACCATTAAAGGAGCATTAATTGCTCAATTTCTAAGCTCTTTCAGCGCCAAAACCAGCTCATAGTAGGGGTTGTTTTTGTCTTTTTACATCTGCCAAAAGTACAACTATTTAAGGTATTAACAATAAACCAAACGATTATGGCATTTTCCATAATCTTTCTACACTTTATGGTACAAATAGTAATAAGCCCTAAATTAAATTCTTTAAGTTATTTTCTACCATGATATAGTATCCAGCTTTTGTTTAACAATTTTTGGGGTAATTTTTGTTCCACGTATTTATAAATATATGTATTTTTATGATGGAATATATCATAAGATAGTTTGTAAAACAATAACCATATATTTTATTAGCCTCCCTCAAGATGGCAGTAAAATGTTAATGAAACACATCTTGAACATAAGCTTCTGAAACACTCTGAGATATAGAGGTTTTTGTAAAGGCATCAACAAGCTAATTTTCAGTCCGAACATGTAATGTCTTGAGAAAACCATCCTCTATCTTCTCTCGGACTGAATGACATTGAGCTTCAATGTGCTTCGTGCATTCATGGAAGATAGGGCTCTTGGCTAAGTGTAAGGAAACGATATAGAACTGGCAAATCAGAAGAAGATACATGAAGGTCTTGCATCAAACGAGAAATCCAAACTATTTCCTTGGAAGCAGCAGAAAGAGATCTATACTCTGCCTCAGCCGAAGATAAAGACACAACTTATTGCTTTCTGGTTTTCCAAGATACTAGATAATTACCAATGGTAATGGAAATACCAGTGACACTCCTTCTCGTATCTAGACAATGTGCCCAGTCTGAGTCACTAAAAGCCTTAATATGAAAGTCTGAATCTGCTGGATAATATAACCCTTGACCGATTGTGCCTTTCAGGTAATAAAGAACCTTGTGAGCTACCTGTAAATGAAGATTAGTAGGATTTGATGAAAACTAATAAATTTAATTAACTGCAAAGGATATATCAAGTCTGGTTATTATCAAGTACATCAGTTTCCTAGTGAGTCTTCTGTAAGCATTAACATCATCCAAATGAATACCAGATGTAGCTGAGAGTTTATGACTAGGGTACATGGGAATCGTTGATGGTTTACAACCAAGTAAACCTGCATAATCAAGAATATCCAAAATGTATTTGTGTTTACAAACAAATATTCATTATTATGTTCGTGCAATTTCCAGTCCCATAAAGTATTTGGGAGCACCCAAATCACGCAGCTTGAAATGTTGTTTCAAATTAGCAATGAAGTCAGACACATCAATCTCAGAAGAACTGGCAATGATAATATCATCTACATATACTAAGATCATAATGAGAGCGGAAGATGTATTGGAGAGAAAGAGAGTATAATCACCATTAATCTTTTGAAAGCCAAGTTCAATCAATGATGCAGACAACTTAACCATTTTCTTGAAGCATGCTTTAATCTATAAATTGATTTCTTGAGACACAAAGTTGCATTAGAAAGAAATGTATGTCTTAATATGTCTTCATACCCTTTTGGAATTTCCATATAAATCTCCTCATCAAGGTCGCCATTGAGAAAAGCATTGGAGATGTCTAAATAATGCAAAAACCATTTCTTCTTGGCTGCTATATATGATAGAGATTTAACAGTAACCATCTTGGCTACTGGTGAAAAGGTATCCACAAAATCAACCTCTTCTAAATGAGTGTACCCCTTAGCCACAAGTCTGGTACTGTGCCTTTCAAGAGTACCATCATCATTCAATTTAAGTTTGAAAAACCACTTATATCCTAGATCAGTCTTTACATCAAGTAGAGATCAAAATTTCCAAGTATTTAAATTTTCCAGTGAATCAAGCTCCACATTAACTGCAACACACCAGTCTATAGATTTATTTTCTTCTGAATAGTTACGTGGCTCAGAATGTGATAGAATGGAATTAACAAAAGGAACATGAGAAGAAGATAACATGTGATAAGAAAGATAAACTGAAAGTGGATATAGAGAATGAGGAGAAGAACAAAGATAATCCTACAAGTACTTTGGTTTAGTACGTGTGGGTTGAGATGTAGTTGCAGAGGGAAAACTGACATGCAACCTAGAAGGAAATTGAATTATACCATCAGAGGATGTAGTTACAGAAGGAAGCTAACATAAGGAGAAGCAGGAATATAAAAGAAAGACTTTGTTGTATCAGAAAAGGAAAGTAGCAGAAAAGGGAAATATGTTTTCATAAAAAAACACATGCCTTGAAATGGAGATATTATTAGTCTCTAGGTCCAATAGTTTATGACCTTTGTAACATGATGGATAACCAAGAAAGACACAAGTTTTTTCCCTTGGATCAAACTTGGTACGCCCATTACTTGAAATACTTTGATAATAGAGGCAACCAAAAGGTTTTAAAAAATTGGTAGTCTGGAATTTCAGAAGTAAGTAAATGATAAGGGGATTTGTTTTGGGTGATAGGAGATGGAATTATGTTGATGAGGAAAACTGCAGTGTGTATACAATCTCCCCAATAAGAGATATGGATGTGAGATTGAAACATGAAAGCTCTAACAACATTGAGAATGTGCTAATGTTTTCTCTCAACAATAGAATTATGTTGAGGTGTTTCAGGACATGATTTATAGGAAACAATACCCTTATCTTTGTAAAAGATTTCAAATGATAATTCAGGAGCATTGTTGGACGTAACTGCCTTAACACTTTTACTAAACCCTTTTCAACCATATTAATGAATGATGGAAAAATTTGTAACGCAACAAACTTTGCTTTTAAAAGATAGATCCAAGTAGACCTAGTGTGATCATCTACGATTGTCAAAAAGTATCTATATCCTTCATGAGTATAAACACTATATGGACCCCATGTATCAATATGAAACAAATCAAATGGTTCAAAATAAATTTCATTAGAAATGGGAAAAAGAAAGTCTATGTTGTTTAGCCAAAGGGCATACAGGACAGTGAGACAAACGTTTATTCTTCTAAAATTTTAAAGACAATTGATCATACAAAGCATCTAATTTGGATTGAGATGGATGACCTAATCTAGCATGCCAAGTGTCTATACTAATAAATGTGGAACAAATCACATTGTTACATGTAAAACTTGAAGCAAATACTAAAGAACCATAATCCAAAATATAAAGATTTGCTATTTATCTACCCTTGCCAATCATCAATTCCAGAGTAAGATCATGTATAAAGCATGAATATTTTGTAAAACTAATTTAATAATCTATATTATTTGTCAAACTACTCACAGTTAACAAATTAAAAATTGAAATCATGAACAAACAAAACATTTTGTAAAAAGATTTTATGAGCACATAACCTAAACCAACAATGCTCATTAATTTCTCAGTAGGTAAAGTAACAAAGGTATTAGTGAGTGGTGATAAGGAGGTAAAGATAGTTTTGGAATGTGCAACATGATGTGTTGCCTCTAAATCAATTATCCAAGAGTCAGATGAGACTAAAGTACCTTCAGAAGTTTTAAAAGAAGGAATTTTGTAAATGGAGAAGGAATAAAGATTTAAGAAAATACCATTGATGTTTGGTACAGTTGAAGTAGAAGCATAGACTGGATTGTGTAATGGTGTGCTATTATTAACATGTAGTTGATTGATGATATAAGAGATGAATTGTTGATGTTTCTCATTAGTGAAAGAAGATTTTTTTTTGAAAGTGGTGATTCTAGTTCTGCATTATCAGATGGAATGATCATATTAGTAATAACATATTCCATTTGTTTATGTTTGCCTTTAGGTTTGAAGCCAAGAGGATATCAATGCTTCTTGTAACACCTATCAATGACATGACCAACACCACCACAGTGTGTGCAAACAGGTCTTGGTTTTTGTATATTACCAGCTATTGAAGCAATAGTAGTAGCTACTTTAAATGCAGAAGGATCTACTCTACTCTGTGAAAGTCTCGCAGATTTTTGAGAATCATCTTGATCCAAGATATTGTAAACCTCTGAAAGACATGAGAGTGCTTTCTTCATAAAAATCTGACTTCTAATGTGATCATAACTCTCATTGAGTCTCATTAAGAAATCAATAACCCTATTTGTTTCATTTTTCATCTAAAAAATCAGCATATGATCTTGTAGGTGCTTGAAGACTAGCCAATTCTTCCCAATAGGTCTAAGTTTGAGTATGATAAGATGAAAGATCCGTAGCACCTTTCCTAAGAGAATGAAGTTGGTGTCATAGTTTGTAAAGTCTTGGTAAATTCGATTTATGAAATCTGGTATTTAAATCCTTCCATATATCAGCAGCATATTTGAAATACAGGATACTTGTATAAATCTTCTTGGTCACACTATTGAGAATTCAAGATTTGATCATACTGTTACACTGACACCAAATGTTTCTATGAATATCATTCTTAGTAGGTTGAGGAATGGATCCATCGATAAATCCTATCTGGTTCTTAGCTTCAAGACTAATGGTCATATCAATTAACCATATTCAAGATTAATTCTTAACTAATCTTGGATTATCTAATCCTTGAAGATGAAAAGGACTACGAGGATTGTCAGGATGTGATACCTCATATTGATGCGATGAAGTTGGAGAACCATGCGTTTTGGGATGAGATGTGGAAATGTGACGAAATAGAGGTGGTGTTTCTTTGACGTTATCACGATTTGATGGCAGAGGTGAAGGTGAGTGAGAATGCGGTGGTGACTTTGACGATTTGGTTTTATACTTTGAATTGAACTTTCGCTTTACCATCATTGATCAATTTGAGCTGAATCTTGAAGAAATTGAGCTAAATAATCCACGAGACTTTGGTAAATGAGCCGATTGAGAAATCTTGATCTTAACCGAGTTGGAACTAGTTGATTAAAAGAAGAAACGAGGTGGAAGATACAAATAAACTAGAGAATATAGAGTGGATGATGTTTATGAGAGTAATCAAAGGAATGAGAGCTCCTATTACCTCATGGAAGATGCAGAAGAGAAGAAGAAAAAGATGGATTAGCTTGAGCTTTGCTCAACGCTCTGATACCATATCCGAAGATAGTTTACAAAATTGTTTTCTCATTAATCTTTAATCAATGTATTTACACTGTACATATAGTAAAGTCAAGCTCCTAATCGAATACTTAACAGACTAATAACTATATACACTATAAGAATATATGTCATTGGTACTTAATATAACGAACTTTATAACATTTTAATACATGCACATATGTTGGCAAAACATTGGTTCTTAACATCAAGATATTTTTAACATATAGCTTATTAAGTTCTCTTTTTCCCACTCTCTCTATTTTCTCTCTAGAAAAAAATAGATAAGTATAAAGATGAGATCTACCACTGCCACCGCCTGAACAAAACCACGTGCACCGTAGCTAAATATCGACACATAACTCTGGCACCAGAAGCTTCTTCTCTCATCCTGCTCCCGAATCTGCAGCACAAGCAAAATATTTACAACAAACAAAGGTTAGTCTTTAGGGGTTTATAAGAGGTGCTATGTTCTTTGCCGGCAGTTTCTGGGCTGATCACTTAGGCTTTGCAGCATCAAAGCAGAAGTCGAAGGTTTATCATAGGTGGTTATCTTCATCGGAGTAAGAGAAAATCGCCTCTTGGGTGTGAAAAAAACCTCTGCACGGTTTTAAACTGGTTGGGGATATCGAATTTGGCATAGTTGGGCCATATCATCCACACCCGAAAGTTGATGTTTCCCCCTCCTCTGCGTGTCTCATCGCTACTCCGACTTCCTTTGCCACGTATCATGGACCGGATCTTCCAAAAATGGATCTTCTTCTCCTTATGGTTCTGAGTTGGTGGCCACTAGGCTCTAGAGAGCCAACCAGAGCTCAGCCTCGCCGGACCGGCATCAGCCTCGCAACTGGCGAATCTGCAAATCTTGGTTTTGCGGCTCGCTATGGTTTTTATAGATGAGATTAAGGTTTCACTTTGCTTTTTTCTTATTTAGTTATTTGCTTAACAAGAATTGTGATTTTAGTAAACCGGGCCGAATTTTAATTTTGGGTTATTGGTTTGATTTATTGTATTAGACTAGGCCCATTTAATGGGTTGTACTGGGCCTAAATCCAGACTATTACAAATATACCAAGAAAGGTTGGTGTGGTGTCAAACCACCATATAGATATGATTTTGAGGATATGGTGGGTTATGCATTGCATTATGATATATTAGGTTATGCACTACATGTTGCATACAACAGATCTGAGAAATTTGAGGCTTAATAAGAAATGAAAATATGAGACCCTAACAAAGTAAAACGTGAATAAAATTGTTAAAAATATATGAGTTAACAAAAAATACATATCTTCAATACTTACAACGATTTAGTGTTTCTTGAAAATTATCTCTTCTTGCATTTTCCGCATATTTATCCATAATTTTTGTTCTTCTTGAAAGTTATAAATCCCACAAAATTATGAGGCACAATATGTGTGTGTTGTACGTTTTTGTTCAGACCTACCTCTGGTTGCAGAGAATATGGTTATTGTAGGATATGGACCCAGACTTCCCAGGCCCGTCAGCATGAAGCCCATGAAGAAGATGACAAAGAGAAAGTCCATCTCATCTGCGCGTCGAGACACGTGGGTCCGCCGGCGCAACAGTATACCTACAACCTCTCTAGCGCGGCGAATAGTCTCCTAGCAGCTAGATTGCCGTATGAACAGAGGACCTAGCTAACCACTTGCAATGATGACGAGACAGGTATAAATAGAAGGCCACCCCGAAGCTGAAAAGGGTTGGTTTTTAGAGAGAGAAAGTTCTAGAGAGAAGTCAGACCTCATTTCGACGACTCAACACCTTTCATTCCTAACATCTTCGACGCACTCATCTCTTGTAAAGAATTGTTAAGCGCGTTGGTATTGTCGACACGCCGATTTTCGACGAGCTGTAATCTTTCTTTATCAAATACGAACTCAAATCTTCGGATCAACGATCCTAGATTCAACAATTGGCGACTCCACTGGGGACTATTTGATAAAGGAAATAATGGCGCACCAAAGACATGGTGACCACAGGCAACTTAGACGAGCCCGTTTTTATCGAAGACATAACGCATCTTGAAGGCTGAAGCAACGAGACCGCCGACCCAAGGACACCAACGGGACCGCACGACAGGATTCCAGGACGGCCAACACAAGAGGAAATGAACAAGACGCTCATGCATCGATTGGAAGAATAAGAAAATGAATCATGCCAACTAAGGAGCAAGCTCGAGGCTGTCATGACGGCAAGCTTGAAAAAATCCGAGCTAGAGGTCTTAAACAGAAATATGTTCGGGACAGCGGACGTAACCACACCGCTCACAAAAACGCAGTAAGACCGAGACACCGACCGCCGCCGTGTAGAGACGACGACGACTCAGAACGCCTCCAGTCCAAATGACGAGATAAGAGCACTGAGGGCCCAACTGCGAGAAATGAGCTCGCTGGTCCATAGAGCGACGAGCTTAGCTTCAGAAATCGAGCGAGTCGTCGAAGAAACTCAACACACCCCATTCACTAAGAGAATCATCGAGACCAAGATCAAGCACACCGCGAAGATCAAATTCCAGACGTTCAAGGAAAACGCAGACCCAACACATTACATGACCGCCTTCACCATCGCGATGGGATGCGCTCAATTCACTGACGAAGAAAGGGACGCTGGACTCTGCCAGTTGTTCGTAGAGAACCTAAGTGGAGTCGCACTCTCTTGGTTCTCCCACCTTGAAGCCCGGTCCATAGAAAATTTCCAGTAACTAACGACGACCTTCGTCAAGCACTACTCCATGTTCATGGAGAAGAAAACCTCCACCGCTGATCTATGGTCCCTAAGCCAAGGGCCTCGAGAGTCGCTGAGGACGTTCATAGAACGATACAAGGAAGTTGTCTCGAAAGTGGCGATCTCGGACGAAGCCGCAATAGCCGCACTGAGGAATGCCTTATGGTATGAATCATGATTCCGCGAAGAATTGCTGCTAAACTAACCACAAACGCTGGAGAACGCACTGCATGGAGCGAACCGATTCATCAAGATGGAGGAGGAAAGAGCGGTGATGTCCCTCAAGCATACCAAAGCTTATCACGGAAAAGAAAAGGAGGAACAGGTCAAACACCGGCAGTTCTACGAAGGACAAACAAAGCAAGATAGAGGGAAGAGAAGCGCGAACTACCTAGTAGAAGAGCACAAACCAACGACGTACCAAAGAAGAGACGATGATAGGAACGCGTACTGCTAGTTCCACAACAGACAAGGGCACAACGGCCGACTGTAGTCATTTGAAGGACACACTCCTGAAAAAGTACCAAGAGAATTGGGGGCGCGACGGACAGCAACGATCGAACCAGTACCCGCCTCGCGTCAACAGGGAACACTCCCAAAATTGCCCCCCAAACCAAGACCGGGAAATGGGCGGCAGGCAGCAAAGACAGCCGGTCGACGAGGATATGGCCCCGCCACGCCAACACAATAATATCGAAAGAGCGGAAGACATGCCGCCACCGCGTCATCGCATTAATGTAATCCTAGGCGGCCTTGAAAGGAGCGGTGATAATATCCACACCATAGCGAAGCCAGAGAATCTAGTTCTAAACACGAGAGGCGCGGTGATCAGTAATGAAATGAGACACGAGCCAATCCGATTCACCGTCGACAATCTTATCGACATGCCGCCACCGCATCATCGCATTAATGTAATCCTAGACACGAGCTTATCATTAGATTGCGAAGTGACCATGATACTCATCGACACAGGCNAGCGATCAAGAAAATGACGCAGTCCCTTACCGGCTTCAGTGGGGATTCAGTAGAGACCGTCGGAACCATCAAACTCCCTGTCCGAGCTGAAGGAAGCATCACTATGACAAAGTTCCAAGTGGTCGACGAGCATCCGATCTTCAACGCCATCTTGGGAACCCCGTG
>OVBE01016665.1:0-10835 GCA_900406425.1 Iberis pinnata | reverse complement strand
ACAAAAGTCCTAAACATTTGTCCTAAACACTTATATTAATAAAATACTCTAAGGACTTCATCTTTTGTCCCACCAATAATGATGCTCTTATAAGTAATATCATACTATTACAATATCAGTCTTTTAAAAAGATATGCTTCTAAAACTTATGAAACGTACCAATGTTATTTTACAAATTAAATACATGTTGTACCATAAAAGAGAATAATCATTGTTGATTTTTTTATGGGTTACCTTCACTAGCCCCTTTCAACTTTGTCCATCCAATCTTTTTTCTCATGAATTTTGGAGCTTCTTAATTTCCCACTTGAACTTAGATTGCTCTTTACCCGCCTCCCTCAACTTTTCCCATTTAATTTTTCCCCCCTGAACTTTGGATCTCCTTAATTTCATTTCTCACATGTACTTAGATTGCTCATTACCCGTCCCCCTCAATTATTCGTTCTCATCATTTTACCTCCCAAAGCGATTAAAAAACACTAATTTGCGATTTAAATTATAAAAAGTGATAACAAATCACGTTTTGGTTTAACACAATAAATTTTAAGTTAAAATATTTTTAATATTAAATCTTACGTTAAAATATTTTTTATATTACTTTTAAACTAATACAACAAAAAATTGTTTAACATCAATTAAATTAATAAATTAAATATTATGTTCTTAATTTTTAAAATTTAATTTATTATTTTTAAAAATATTTTATTAATTATTATAGTAAAAATATTTTAAAATTAATTAAAGTAATAAATAAAATATTCTTTTTTAAATATTAAAAATATTTTAATTTAGTTATTTATTTTTATAAAACTATAATATTATAAAATATTTTAAAATAAATAAAAATAAAAATAAAAATAAATATTATGTTTTTAATATTAAAAATATTTTAATTTAATTTATTATTTTAATTTATTTTAAAATATTTTTGTTGTATTAGTTTAAAAGTAATATTAGAAATATTTTAACGTAAGATTTAATATTAAAAATATTTTAACTTAAAATTTATTGGGTTAAACCAAAACGCGATTTGTTATTGTTTTTTTATAATTTAAATTGCAAATTAGTGTTTAAAATCGCTTTGGGGGAGGTAAAATGATAAGTTTGATGAGAGTAGAAGAACACAAATGTGTTTTAGGAAGAATTATTATTGACTCTCATAAGCATAAACTTAAGATTATACATGCTTACATAGTAAAGAGATTTCCTAATCTAGAATATACACAAATCTCTAACAATAAATATTGAGAATATTCTAATTAATGTAAATGATATTCTTGATATTCTCTTGATCTTCTTTCAATCTTGACCGTCGATCTCGATCTCCTAATACCCTCCCGCAAGCTCATACGTGGTAACACGTGTGAGATTGGACATATCTTCAAATCATCATCGACGTTTATACCCGATCGGAGGGTCAATTTGGCTACAAACCCAGTCATAAGGTCATAATTGACGTATATACTCGGTCATAGAGTCAAATCGGCTATAACACCCAGCCGTTGGGCCATCAACGACATTTATACTCCATCGTAGAGTCAACAATAACATTTATACTCGGTCAGAGTCAAATCGGCTCCAAAAACCCAGCCGTTGGGTCATCATCGAACGAATCCATCAATGATTCATGTTCAAATCTACAGTGGAAAAACATCATTGTATCTTCATGTTTCCGTGAGTTTAACACTCAACTTTTCGTTTCATTAAAATCTCTTCTTTTTATTTTTAAGAAACTAGCAATTTTACTAGTCAAAACATAATCCATCATTACCAAAGATTGATCCACTTAATAAATCAATCCACCAAAAAAACAGAGACATCACGTCTATTAGGAGATCGAGATCTACGATCAAGATTGAAAGAAGATCAAGAGAATATCAAGAATATCATTTACATTAATTAGAATATTCTCAATATTTATTGTTAGAGATTTGTGTATATTCTAGATTAGGAAATCTCTTTACTATATAAGCATGTATAATCTTAAGTTTATGCTTATGAGAGTCAATAATAATTATTCCTAAAACACATTTGTGTTCTTCTACTCTCATCAAACTTGACATGGTATCAGAGCTATACCTAATATTCTAGATCTATAGCCGTTTTTTTTTCTTCTTCTTTCTCACGATGTCTGATGGACCAAACAACTCTCAAGGGAGCACTACACAGTCTCGACGACGTATCGATCCTTACGACCTTTCTGCTGGTGATAATCCCGGCTCTGTTATCTCGCAACCCCAACTACGTGGACCAAACTATGATGAATGGTTAATGAATCTTCGCTTAGCGTTGAGAGCAAGGAAGAAATTTGGTTTTGCCGATGGTTCGATTACAAAACCCGCTGAAGATTCTGGTGATTTAGAAGACTGGTGGGCAAACAACGCAATGGTTGTTTCATGGATTAGGCTTACGGTGGCACCAGATCTCAGTAGCTCTTTGTCACATCACGAGATTGCTTCGGATCTCTGGAATCACATTAAGAAACGCTTTTCTGTCAAGAACGGACAGAGAGTGCAGAGACTCAAAGCCGAACTTGCGATGTGTCAACAAAAGGGAACTGCCGTTGAAGCTTACTATGGGCGGTTAACGAAGCTGTGGACTAGTCTGTCTGATTTTCAACAAGCTAAGACTGCAACAGAAATATCTAGAGAAAGGGAAGAAGATAAACTCCATCAGTTTCTTATGGGTCTCGATGATGGTGTTTTTGGTGCGGTTAAATCTCCTAATATAAAATCATGAGAACGAATAGTTGAAGGGGTCATGTAAGGAGCATTCTAAGTTCAAGTAGGAAATTAAGGAGCTCCAAAGTTTAGGAGGAAAAATATTGGATGGGCAAAGTTGAAGGGGCGGGTAAAGAGTAATCATAGTTGAGGTGAAAAATTAAAGAGCTTCAAAGTTCAGGGGAAAAAAGATTGAATGGACAAAGTTGATGGGGGCTAATGAAATCAATCTTTTTTATTGCATATACATAGAACAATAATAATAATAATAATAATGAATCTTATACCATAAAATGAAATGATACATAAATCTTGTTTCCAAATATATGAGATGCAAATACAATACGATTTATGGTTGATAGGTAAAATCAAACTTGACCACCATAATAAATCAATTGCTTGATTTCATAATATTTAAATTTAAGTATACACATTTGACTAAAATTTATTAAGGACATTATAAGTAATATCATACTATTTTAATATCATAGTCTTTAAAAAAATACACTTATAAAACTTATGCAAAGTACCAATATTATTTTACAAATTAAATACATGTTATACCATAAAAGAGAATAATCATTGTTTATTTTTTATATTGCATGTACATATTTATATAAATAAAGTTGTTGTAGAAGCATATAACAATAATAATAACAATGAATCTTATACCATAAAATGAAATATGAAAGAGGTCAAATACATAAATCTTGTTTCCAAGTATATGAGATGCAAAAACAATACAACACAACTNTATATATATATATATATATATATATATATATATATTATATATACATACGTTAACTTACTACTGAATTTATAACATACAATAATCATAAATAAAATACAAAATTGTCTAGAAGAATTAAAAGATGAAGTTAACTACATTTTTCTTGGTTTTCTGTGTCTTTTTTTCTCTTCTCCCCACCCATTTTTCATATGGTAATACATACTCCTTCTGTTTCCAATTACTTGTCGTTTTAGAGTTTTGTATACAAATTAAAAAATCTCTATTTTCTATAAAAACACCATTAAATATTCTAAATCAACCAATAGAAAAAACTCCTGCAATTATTCTATTGGTTAAAAAAATCAAATCCATTTAATTTCTGCTTTGAAAACCTTAAATGACACATATTTTGAAACAAAATTTTTCTCTAGAACGACAACTAATATAAAACGGAGGGAGTATAAAATAATAAATATTTACATCATATATATAGCTTGATAACAAAATGGTCTTGCTTTAGATTTGCGTTCAATTTTTTTTGTTCGAATTTCACACCACTAAGTTGATTTTTTTTGTTTTTTTTTGTTTTTGACATGTAAAACAAAAACAGAAGAACCAAAAGATGCATCGACAAATGTGTGGTGGTGTCCACACAAACAATTGTTTCATGGATCATGCACAAATAGAGGCAGTCCAAGCACCACTTGCTTACTTGACTTCTTGGATGGACGAAGTGAAAGTGAGATGCCTAAGAATTGTAAATGTACTCCTCAGCCTAATAACATGCATCTTTGTGAATGCCAACTCTTCAGCCTAATACCATGTGTCCATGCGTCTTTGTGAATGCCAAATCTTCAGCCAAATAACATGCGTCTTTGTGAATGCCAAGTTGTTTGCAAATATTGTTGTAATTAACACTTCTAACAATTCTTAGGCATCTCATAAAAGATTGTAGAATTGGGCTGAATGGTTGTAATTTTGACTAAATTTGAATCTAATAAAATATAAACTTTATTAAAAAAAACAATAGTTATTCATATATTTTCACTATATTTTTCAAATTAAATTGTGACTCATTCACCAATAAGCTAAGATCTCATCTCTATACAATATATGTGATCTATTGTCTTAAGTTGTTGAAGATTTTATCACCTTAATCACATTAGTTGTTTTCACAAATATGAAAATATCTTACTAACTAGATTGTTGGGCTGCGTCCTGCACGGCCATAACACTTAAAATGAATTTGTATTAAAAACTATAATTAATATATTTTCCACACTTTGGTGTTAATATTAACACAAAGTAATAACATATTAACATTATTAAATTAAAATAATATTATTATATAACTATATCGAAGCTTAGATAAAAATATAATTGTGTATGTTCTAGAAATTTAATGCAAACATAATAAATGACTATGATATATTAGTAACTTACTGTCCAATATTATTTTAAGCATATGTTGACTACCTTACTATATATATATAAGGTATATTTATATATATATATATATATATATATAGAAATTATTTATCGGATATATTGATCATAAGTAAACAAATTTAGGATAACAAGGATCAAGTGGCCTAGTGGTTGTGTCGTCGTTGTTGCCTTGTTAGCAGACCAGGGTTCGAACCTGGCCACTCGCAGAGCAAGTGCATTTTCTCCTATTTATGGAGTTTGAGCTACTAGACTGGCCAGTTGTAGTCCAGATATTAATGTGACAAAAAGAAACAAATTTAGGATAAATATTATGTATTTGTGTATATTTTACGTATTTGTGTATAAATAAGAATATATAGGTATTATATACAATACATAAATTTGAAGTGTTAATCTATAAGAATAATAAAATATTATGAGATTTAAGAAAAGAATATATATATATATATATATATATATATATGATCATATATTATGATAATTAAATATTAACAAATTTCATAATTTTAAAACACTATAAATTAAGATAATGATTGTAAATATTTTTTAAAAAATAATATATAAAGTATTTATTTAAAAGTCATTGCGATGATTAAAAAAATCTTTGTAAGGCTAAGAATTTTAAAGTTATTTATTATTATGTGATACTTTATTTTCTTTACTATTTTCCAATTTATTATTATTATTTAAAAGTTCTCAACATTACAAAGATTTTTAAAAGTGGGGTGAATTTCGGCGGCCCTCCTGGATATCCTTGGCGAATGCGGATGCTTTGGGTCTAATCCGAGACCTTCGGGTTCCCGGATACCAGGATCATAAAAAAAATATTTTCTTTATTATTGTTTCTTAAAATATCGTGATGATTGAAAAATAAAGTATATATTTAAATTATTTATATTTGTAAGTATTTTTTAAATATATATATATATATATATAATATTAGGCTGAGAATTTAAAGTTATTTATTATTATGGAAAAATAAATACTAAAATCAGAAATTTTTATTTCAAATTTAAATATAAATTGATTATAATCTAAAATATAATTTATTTTATCTTTCAATTGGAATTCTTAATACAATACATTTTCGTAACTACATGAAATAAATATTTTACCAAAATATATTTAACGTCACAAAATGTAAAACTTCAAAATAAAAGTAAATTAGAAAACTGAAATCTGATGTATATGTACAAAATTTATACGAAACAGAAAATTGCGACAACACGCTAATTCGCATATGCACAAAATTTGCACGAAATAGAAATCAGCGAGAAAACTCTCATTTGCTTATACACAAAATTTGCACGAAATAGAAAACAACAAGAAAACTTAATTCGCATATGCATATAATTTGCACGAAATATAAAATGGCGAAAAAGACCTAATTTGCATATTGCACAAAATTTGCAAAAAAACAAAAAAATGAGAGAGAACAATAATTTAAGAAAAAGTAAAAAATTATTAATTTTCGTCAAAAAAAACTCAAATTCTGCACATGATATTCAAAGGAACTTGCAATTTGCACAAATTTTGCACGAATAATAATTGTACATACAGATCATGCACGAACAAATTTAAAACAGAAAACACCATAGTTCGCATATGCCTAAAATTTTCACGAAACATAAAACTGCAAGAAAACCCTAATTCGAACATGCACAAAATTTGCACGAAACAGAAAATTGTGATAAGACCCTAATTCACATATGCACAAAATTTGCAAATTTTTTTTTAAAGAATAATAATATAAGAAAAGTAAAATAATTATTACTTTCCTTCAGAAAACCCAAAATCTGCACATGATATTACTCTATACAAAGAGTTTTATTCACAAAAACTCATAATTTTCACAAATTTTGCACAGAATAATGATTGTACGCACATATTATGCACGAAAAAATTAAAAACGGAATACACCTTAATTCGCATATACACAAAATTTGCACGAAACAGAAAATTGAGAAAAAATCTTAATTTACATATGCACAAAATTCATACCGAACAAAAATGTGATAAAATCATAATTTTCATATGCACAAAATTTGCACAAAAATTTACAATAATTTATGAAAAATTAAAAAATTATTAATTTTCTTCATAAAACCCAAAATTTGCACATGATTTTACTCTATACGAAGAGTTTTATTCACATGAACTCGAAATTTGCACAAAATTTGCACATATTATGCACGAACAAATTAAAAACGGATCTGATATTAAAATACACAAAATACATACTTAAATGAGTTTTTCCAGTCATAGTAACATATCACTAGAAAGAAAAGTAAATTAATAACATGAACGAACATAAATTCTAATAAAAAAAAAAATCCAATTAGGAATTAAAAATTTAAATTATGATTGATATTCTTCTTCATAATAGATCATATCAACTATAAACTAAACAATTTGAGATTCAATGCAAAAACACTTTGGAAACAAGGACTCTAACGATCGATTGACATGATCAGATTTTCTATTAGTTTTTGCATTGGAAACGAAATTGAACTCGTTTATGATTGTTTTGACTAAAATTATGGTAGAAACAATTCAATCATAAATAATAAAAATAAATATAAAATCCAAAAGAAAAAAAACGAAACCTAAAAAATTGAAGAAGAATCGATGGTGATGTTGTGAAGAGGAAAGAAGTCTATTTATAGGCTTCAGATAGAATATTCCAGAAAGAATAATATGTTAATACTCCGATATATCTTAGGTATGTATTTATCTATATATAAACGAAAATTAATAGGAAATCTAATAATATAAGACTAATGTAATCAATCCACGTAGGCAAAACTAACCAATCATAATATAATAGTTTTCGATATATATAATTCAGAATAAATCACACGTACAGTCAACACGATATGTAGACAAAATAAATGGCATAATCGTAATAATGATATTTCATAAAACCCAAAAAAGTATTTTCAAGTCCGAAGTTAAACGTGGTCGCGACACCTAAGCTAATCGACTTTGTTTTAATATATAAGATAACATTTTAATATCCATTTTTGAAAATAACCTTGACTTTATATGGTATAATAGATGATGTCTCGTGCAATGCCGGAAATATGTTATAAAATATAAATTCAAAATTATGGTATTATAAATAAATTTTATGTATCATTATATAATTTTTATAAAATGACTATAAAATTTGTCGACAAATATAAATATGTAAATATTGAATTAAAAGTGTGATATAAAAATATAGAATTATATAATATAAATGTACTAAATATACTATTATTTATTTTTTAAATTGGACAATTTAAAATATATAATATATATAGATAATTAAAAATATATGCTAAATTGACTTATTGATTAAGATAAATAATTTTAATAATCTAAATTTTATAAACATATTTCAAATTTAAATCTATTCTTTTATAATATTTCAAATACTAACAATTTTTAAAATATTTATTTTAAATGTTAATATTGTATATATTACATTTATATTTTTATACTATATTTTCTTACAGAATAAACTAAAACAAATTTTTTAAATTTAAATAAAATTAAAAACAAATTTCCTAATTTAAATAAAAATCTTTGAAAAAACATGTAATTAATTATCAAACTAATTATTTAAAAAATAATTAAAAAGTCATATTGAGAGTATTTGGATATAAGGATAGTGTAAGTGGTAAAACATGTAATTAATTATCAAACTAAAGATTTTTTTGAAAAAATGTCTTCCCTTTTTAATATATAGAAAATTACTAAAAATTTCCATTGAATTTTAACTATTATAATAAAACTAGATTAGGTCCCGCGTGATACGCGGATATAAGTAAATTATTTAGATTTAAATATGATAACTCGTGTTATTATATATTTTAATCGACATTAAAATCAAAATTTAGTTATTATTAATTATTTTGATCTCTATTTTTTTTTTATACAAAATCATTAAAACTAATAGCAACATATGTTGCGGTTTTACATATATTTTTTTGCTCTTCAAATTTATACTATTAATCTTTTATATGTTATATATTTTTGTTAATTTAATTTTATAATTTATGTTAATTTATAAAATCAATATTTTTTTTGTTATTATGTAGTTTCCATTTAAAAGAGCAATAAATATTTTCTTTTTGTTATTATATTATTAAAAAGAGTAATAAACTAACAATAAGAAAGTTTTCATTAGTTTAAAATACTACGTTGACACATATCATAATCTTAATTAACAATGACACATGTCATGATCTTATAAATTATAATTTTGCTTACGTGTCGCGCTCACGTTAAACGCGTTCCGATTTATATAATAAGATTTATTAACGGCATAAGTGAATTATGAAATTTCTCCTTTGATATGGGAAGAGGAAAAAATTCTCTCTCTAATTAGGCGATTTTAGTCTCCCCTTCTTTCCTTTTTTGCCTTCTTCCTCAAGCTAGGGCTGCGGCGCTTCATGGCCTCTCCGCCGCCGGGGCATGGCTCCGATGCTCCGTCCAAGACTTCAGCAACACCTTGGTCGCGGGTTGTTGCTTCCAGCGATCTCACCGGCCCTTCCTTACGACCTACAATTTTCATGCCGGAGTTGCTTCGGTGGAAGTCCCACCTCAACTCATAACCGATTCCCAACCTCTTTGGTCCTCTTTCTTGATTGGTCACTTCGTTGGCACAGCTCCTCACATCAGGAAAATACAAGCAACCGTCAATCGGTTATGGAACCGTGCTGGCAAATCCGAGAAAATAGATGTCCAAATAATCAAAGAGGACACCGTTTTATTCAGAATTCCTTCTAAATCTTTACGTTCAAGCATCACGAACAAAAAATATTGGTATATCTCTGACGTTTTACTTGTTGTGCAGGATTGGAATCCTACAGCGATTTATGGAAAACCCGACCTCACAGCAATGCCGTTGTGGGTAGATTTCAAAAACGTACCGGACAATCTTTTCACTCACGCGGGATTGAAATTCTTGGGTGATATAGTGGGTAACTCGCAACGTTTACATCCATCCACGGAGAGGTGTTTACGATTAGACGTTGCACGTCTTATGGTTGTTGTCAATCTTGAAAAGGAACTTACTGAACATATCAATCTTCAAAACCATGACCGACCAGTGCTTGTTTCCTACCCATGGCTCCCGTTTAGATGCACCTTATTCCATGCTTGGGGTCACCGATCACAGGATTGCAAGAAACAAGCTATCGCCGATCACAGTACATCTGCCGCATCTCCTACAGTGGATAACTCTCTACCATCCTCTGGCATAGCATCAGTTCCCGGCACTGTTGTTGCTCCTCATCACCACCCAACCGGCTCCTCTTCACCCCGTGAATTACCTTTGCATCAGGCTTCTTCTAACTCTATCACTATGCTCGATTCTATTGCCCCTATTATTGATCCTACTGCTCTAATTATTGATCCAATTATTGCTGCTCTTACTCTTCCAGTGCATACTTCTCCAACTATTCCCATTTACTGATCCTCTCTTACTTTTACCATCTACAGGTACCGCTAATGGCACGGTTGAGACAAAGGATACTACGGTTTCCTCTCACCTCGGCTCTGTCTCGCTTATGGATCCCTCTCTCGAGCATGTGGTGCCACCTTCCATGGATCTCTTGGGCTCTACCTCTACCGTACACTCCCCTACCAACATCATTGAACCCCCGTTAGCTGCTTCTTCCGAATGGTCTTTAGTAACAAAACCTCGACGTTCCTCACCTCTTTCGGCACCACCTATGCACTCTCATACCTCCCCGTCACGTTATCAACTTCTAGCTGACGAGGACGACGATCTAGAAGATGGGCAGATAGCCATGGATGATCACTTATCTCAGCAACAACTCGATCTTGTCACAAGACCGCTGCCTAAGCACAAGCAGAAACAATTAGATCTTTCCACCATTGCTGCTTCCCGAAAGCTTTCCAAACATGTTACCACGAAAAAA
>OVBE01016664.1:0-10836 GCA_900406425.1 Iberis pinnata | reverse complement strand
TATATATACACCTGTTGTACCTATGAAGAAAATATACAAAAGTTCTCTATTCTCTCTCTGTATCTTTTTTTTTTGTCTTGTCTCTTTTTCTTAATGTTCATTCTTGGTCTCTAAATGTACATGGTATCAGAATAAATCGCTCACTAAGATATATATTCATCAAATTGATTAATGGAGATCCATAAGTAAATTGTTTTATTGGTTATACTTAATGGTGAAGTCCAACACGAACGGTTCTCAATCGCGTTTCACAAGGGTTGGGTTTCCTGTATTTGATGGTTCTATGTTGAAAGAATGATTTTATAAGCAGTTTCGGTTGATTAATGGTATTTTTTCCGAGAATAAGATACCATATGCTTCAAAAGATACAACATGTATTGAGAATATCGGATTTTCTCTCTCGGACACACTCTCCAAAGATTTCCTAATCTAGTTACCTTATCTCTTCCAACTTACCTCAACCACTTTTCTTTACCCAAATTAGAAGTTCTCTCCCAGTTTTGAAATCTTGTACGCCGGGGGCCACCGCTCCGGTCGTCGGACCTCCGCCAAGAAGGTGAGGCCCAGCAGTTCCTGAACCTACCTCTCCTCTCCGTCTCTCCCTCTGCCCCCCATATACGTGTTATATTATCTACCAAGCTTTCTCCTCTGTTACTCATGGCTCCTGCACTGAGAAGTTTTCTGGGAAGACTGGAACAAAAGGCTCTTTCGCCTTTAGGTAGCTGAGCTCCATCCCGCATCTCCTTACACCTTTATGGTGACTTTAACCCTCTCTTGGGTCACATTTATCAGATGTTATACTGTTATCTATCAGCATTTATTCTGTTTATAGAGCTCTATTCTCTCTTCATTTACTCACACCTACCAGCCTCACCATTTTGTTTGGTAATCATTGACTTCTCTCCTTGTATTTATTTCAGATATATGAGCACTAAGACTTACAATCAAGTATAGTGGAAGAATCTACCTGCTTTTGAATACTCTAGGTCCGTGGTTTTGCCCAGTCCCCTACCCATTACAGTAATGGCTCCTTCTCACTCAATTCATGACAAACAAAAATGGAAAGTCTCATCAGGATCTAACCGCAGAGGATCTCCCCTCCGTATCCCCGAATATGACAACTCAAATCTGATTGAAGAAAACAAACTTACCCTCATCGGCCGGGTCACAAACCCACATGTCCAACACCCCGGGCCCTCGTGGAATACATGATACAATACTGGAACTTAGATTCTAAAGTCGTGGGCAGAGAATTAGGACCTGAACTATTCCGCTTCAAATTTGAGGATGAAGCTGACTTACAAATGGTTCTTAAACGAGCCTCGTTCCATTTTAAAAGATGGATGTTCACTCTACAACGTTGGGAACCGGTAGTGTCGGCGACCTTTCCGTCTCTCATCCCATTTTGGATCAAGATACATGGAATTCCCCTCCATTATTGGGCGGATCAAAATAGTAGGACAATAGGAATGGATCTTGGGCATTTAGAAGATAGAGATGTCGAATATGGCAGGGTGCGAGTCTATGTCAATGGATTGCAACCTCTGGTCATGTCTCTCCCCACCCTCTTTCCCACGGGAGAGCTTACAAATGTCAAACTCGAATATGAAAAGCTGGGGAAACATTGTTTCCTTTGTATGGCTCTATCTCATGAAGAAAAAGATTGTCCGAACCGGTCTCAGAATAAACCAGAATCTCGATCTCTGGGCATTTCTCAAAGAAGAACTTTGGATCGGATCGAAGAGGCACAATGTAACCAGAACTTATGAAGAGAAGCTAGAGATCCAAATCACCACTCTTATCTTCGGGCTAGAGGGCAATCCTTTCGAAGAACCTCGAGAGATGAAGTAGTGCCTCTGTCCTTCTATAAACAAAGGTCACCTCGCACTCATACTAGCTCTCGGTCTAACATAAACTCTCGGAATTGGGAAGATGATTCTCGACACAAACACTCTTTTGAATCTTCATCAAGATCTACATCTTATCGAGATCATCATCGCCGAGAACTCCCTGGTCCTTATACCACTCATACTCGTCCAGCAGTTTTACCTCCATCTGAAACAGTACTCAATTCAAATGTGGATAATGCAATAATTAGGAGTGAACAGTTACCTTCCCCACCAAGGCATCGGCCCGGAAAGGAACCCATGGGTGAATCAAGCTCACAACGCTCACGAAGACCAGCCCTGGAAAGATTGTCCTTGGCTGCTGCTTTTCAAACTCCTCTAATGATTAAGGATCATAGCCTCAACTCAGATCAAATGCAAGATATCGAGATTCAGTATGCTCCTCATCAGTTATCACCAAATCTTATTCAACAGCACTCTAGCACTCTGAAGGTCAAAAGAAGACCCAATTACTGTCCCCTGCAGCGGGAAATACTTCTCACTTAAATGAATACCATTCATCTCTATTACCACTTAATGTGGAGTCTCCTACCATTGGTGTTATGGCCCGTTTAGGTCATAGAGAAGAGGATGTTTTAATCTCAATACCAAACTCTGACATTTTGATAAGTTCCCTGCGTAAAAAGAAACAGACCAAAACAGGTTCAAGATCTGTCCCTAAGGCTAATTCTAAACAGAAAATTACAAGGAAGACTCTACAAGGAGCAAGCTCAAGAAAGAGAAACGTCACTAACACCCGATTCTCCCCAAATAAGAGATTAATTGAGCCCACTCAACCTCTCAAAACAACTGCTCATGGACCTTCAAGGCATGTTCAACAGCCCTTTGTTCCTGCTATATGTAAGAAGAAGGTGGATTTTTGCAATCCACCAAATCCTTTTCCTTAGTCATTACCTCTTGGAACTGTCAAGGGCTTGGGAACACCCTTACACTTCGACGACTTCGGGATATTCGGCTTGGATTCTTCCCGGATATCCTGTTCCTCATGGAGACTAAGAATCAAGATGATTTTATTCATAAGACTATAAATTGGATGGGTTATCGCCACAAATTCACTATCCCTCCCATCGGCTTAAGCGGTGGATTACTTTTCCTTTGGAAAGAAGATTTTCAACTGGACATCTTGGCTAGTTCCCCAAACTTTATAGACTCTCGCATTACCTTTAAGAATAAGGTCCTCTTCCTTACCTTTGTCTACGGAGCTCCGGAAAGAAAAAAATAGGAAAAGAGTGTGGGATTCTATTACTCGCCTAGGCTCGCTTCGAGAAGAACCATGGCTTCTCCAGGGAGATTTCAATGAAATCACTGATAATCATGAGAAAAGAGGAGGCAAAACCTGAAGACAAAGATCGTTCTTCAATTTCCGGAATTTTATTACATGTAATGGTCTGGTTAGTGTGAATTTCACAGGAAATTTCCTCTCTTGGAGAGGTTATCGACGAAGACATTTCGTAAGGGCAAGGCTGGATCGTGCGCTCTGTAACAACGCCTGGAGTGAACACTACCCTTCTTCTAAATCCGAATATCTCTGTTTTGAAGGCTCGGATCACCGCCCAGTGGTTACCTGTATTGACGATTTAAGAGTAAAACACAAGAGCCTCTTTCGGTTTGATAACAGATTAAGAGAGAACAAGGAATTAGGATCTCTAGTTAAAAGATCTTGGTAGTCTGTTAATGCCTCCATTATCACTAAACTCAGTCTTTTTAGATCGAGTATTATTAACTGGAAGAAATAACAGAATTCAAACTCTCAGCGTTCTATACAAGTTTTACAATCTGACCTAGAAACAGCTTTGACGGCCGAATTACCGGATTATACTAGAATCGGTTTTATTTCGGCATCTGTAGAAAGACTCTACAAAGAAGAAGAACTGTATTGGAAGCAGAAGAGTAGAGTAGCTTGGCTACAATATGGGGATCGTAATTCTAGTTACTTCCATGCGGTTAACCGAGCTAGAAGAGCCCAAAACTGATTGTCCATGCTTGAAAAGGATGATGGCACCCCTTATTTTGAAGAAGCAGATATTGCTAATATCATCTCTGACTATTTTCAAGAAATATTTACCTCTACTTCTAATTAGGACCTTACTGTTATTTCAGAATTCTTAGAACCATGCATTTCGACTAGTAGCAATGATAGCATTTCAAGCCTACCGTCTCCTCAAGAAATCAAAGAGGCTCTCTTTGATATTCACCCGAATAAAGCTCCTGGCCCGGATGGCTTTACGGCGGGTTTCTTCCAAACATTTTGGAACATTATTGGAGAAGATATTACAAAGGAAGTCATGGAGTTCTTTGTTACGGGATCTTTCCCGAGACGACAAAATGAGACTCATATTCGACTTATCCCAAAAATTTCAAGTCCTAAGAAGGTTTCGGACTACCGACCCATTGCTCTTTGCAATATCTTCTACAAGATAATTTCAAAACTCCTTGTGAAACGTCTTAATCGCCTTTTACCTTCCATTATCTCGGAGAATCAATCGGCTTTCGTTCCGGGTAGAGCTATTTTCGACAATGTACTTATCACCCATGAAATTCTCCATGTTCTCTGTTGCTCAAAAGCCTCAAAACAGGGATTCATGGTGGTCAAAACGGACATGAGTAAGGCTTACGATCGAATCGAATGGAACTTCCTAAGATTGGTCCTAGTTAGAATGGGCTTCCACCATGTGTGGATTAATTGGATTATGGAATGTGTCACAACCGTCTCCTATTCGTTTCTCATTAACGGTGCTCCACAAGGCTTAGTCCTCCCTTCGCGGGGCTTACGGCAAGGAGACCCCCTCTCTCCGAGTCTCTTCATACTATCTGCGGAGGTGCTGTCCAAAATGTGTAGTAACGCTCAGGAGAAAGGGTGGCTGCCGGGAATTAAAGTCTCAAGTAACGGACCGCGCATCAATCATCTACTTTTTTCAGATGATACTATGTTCTTTTGTAGGGCTAACCAAAGGAGTAGCCAAACTCTAACGGCTTTGCTCCATAGGTATTCAAAGTCATCGAGATAAATAATAAATTTCGCAAAGTCGGCTATCACGTTTACAGCCAAAACTTTTCCATTCATTAGAGCAAATGCTAAACAAATACTGGGTATCTCAAAAGAAGGAGGTTCGGGAAAGTATCTTGGAGTTCCGGAAAATTTTGGACGGAAAAAATCGGATATCTTTGGAGCTTTGGAGGAAAAGATTAGACACAAATCACAGAGTTGGACCTCCCGATTCTTATCACCGGCCGGGAAAAAAGTTTTGCTTCAGGCAGTCTTAACAGCTATGCCAGCATACACAATGTCTTGCTTCAAGCTTCCTCTCTCCATGTGCAAGACAATACAATCGATCCTCACCCGTTTTTGGTGGAATTCATCACCGGAAAAACGTCGAATGTGCTGGCTCTCTTGGACGAAACTTATGGTACCAAAAAACGCAAGGGGTTTAGGTTTTCGAGAGATCGAAACCTTTAACAATTCTCTCTTAGCCAAGTTAAGCTGGCGAATTATGTCTCATCCTGAGTCACTTTTAGCTCGAATCGTACTGTCAAAATACAGTTCAAATACTCCCTTTATGGAGGCTGACCGTCCTTCTAAATCATCTCATGGTTGGAGAGGGATTCTAGATGGTCGAGAAATTCTTAGGAAAGGTCTTGGATGGTTAATTGGAGATGGAGAAACGATCAGGCTATGGAAAGATCCATGGCTCTCATTATCTCAACCACTTACGCCAATTGGACCAATTCCCCTTCACCAGGAGAACCTGCGATTAAAAATTTTATTGTCACCGGACAAGAAATCATGGAACTGGGATGCGATCAATGAAATTATTCCTCACTATGCACATATCATACAAAACCTTCAACCTGGAGATTCTCGTTTTGTTGATAAGCTAGTATGGTTACCATCAAAGTCTGGAGAATATTCATCAAAATCAGGTTATGGTATTACAATGACTCCCTCACTTCCTCTTCACCAAATCAACTTCAAATGGAAAACCTATCTATGGAGTTCACAAACAGCCCCTAAAATCAAGACTCTCCTTTGGAAAGCATCTCTAAATGGATTGCATGTAGGAATACAATTAGCTAAGAGAGGTGTTCCGCAAGCTATCTCCTGTAGGCGTTGCGGTGCAGAGGAATCAGTGTCTCACCTTTTCCTCCACTGTCCCTTTGCTACCGAAGTTTGGTCTTTAGCTCCGTATAGTGATTTTCACATTGAGGCGGATGATTCAATCCTATCCTTTATGATGAAAGCTCATCTATGTCGTATTTTACCTCCATCACACATACAAGAGGCTAAACTCTTTATGTGGATTTTTTGGTACTTGTGGTTGGCAAGAAACAAGCTCATTTTTACTAATCGAACCTACTCTACCATGGAGATCATCACTAAGGCCACTCAAGAGGCTAGAGCTTGGGAAATTGCGAGACTCCTCTCGGTTAAACCAACTCTTCAAGGCCCAAGAATTTGCATTCCTCCTCTAACTGCAGGTGCTTTTTGCTTAGTGGATGCAGCTTAGAATCCTATTTTAAAATCAGGGGTCTTCGGATGGTGCTTCAAGGATCCGATGGGCCAAATTATGGATACTCACTCAGACACCCTACGTTGGCGAGAGATTATCATGTTATCGGACTCACAGGCTCTTATCACTATCCTCAATACCAATTCCTCTCACTCTGAGTTGTATACGGTATTGAGCGAGATTAGATTGCTTTTGTCTGATTTTACCTCAATCTTATTCCGTTTTATTCCTCGTTCAGTCAATTTCATTTCAGACTCTTTAGCTAAAAAGGAGTTATTTCGCCTAAAATCTGTGTCTTAATTTCGATGAATGAATTTCAGTTTGACAAAAAAAAAAAGATACCATATGCTTCAATGCAATTCGAGGGTAAAGCTTTGGAGTGGCATAGAAATTTCATCATTAATGTCCAGGGAGGCTTTCCTAGATGGCTGGTGTACTTGGCAGCGCTAGTGAATAGATTTGTGAGACTGTACGATGATTCATTATCAGAATTGGTTAGCCTAAAGCATCGAAATGATTTTGTTGAGCTATATCACGAGATACTTGAGTCTGCTTTAACCAGAATATTTCTCCTACCATCACATGCGTTGAGCATCTTTTTAACAAACCTGAATCCACACTTGGCCCTTCATGTACGACAGTTTGGGACCACAAATATTGCAGATGCTGCGAGGTTGGCAATGTTACATGAAAAATATCTTTTGGTATCTCCTCACTGTCCTTTTGAAGCTCCATTCAATCCTTCTTTACCAAACACTTTCTCCTCTCCAATGGCCAAACCAAATAACTTCTCCTCCAACACTCCAAAATACTCCATTACTACCACCACCAAACAGCTCCAAACACTTGACCACTACAACTCCTTTTCCTTCTAAACCAACCCGTAGATTTACCTATGATGAGATGCAAGAGAGAAGAAATAAAGGTCTTTGTATGTTCTGTGATGAATTTTATACTCATAGCCACCACTTGAAACATAAAAGAACCTAGATCTATACTCTAGAAGGTGAAGAAGAGGACACTGCAATGATGGCACTGTACTAGAAGACATTATGGACACAACAGAGGTTGATTGTGTGGATGAAAGGGCACCTACAATTTCTATCAATGCCTTAAATGGATGCTCTACATTCAACTGTATGAGAGTACTAGAATAAAATGCGAAAAGGAAGCTACATATTCTTATAGATCCAAGTAGTACACACATCTTCTTATATCTTGATAAGAACAAAGCTCAGCAAAACACAAAAAGAAATAGAAAAGGAAACTTCAATAGATATATTGATGAAACAGTAACAAACAAGCCTGAGAGAGGTAATAAGGAGTCTCTCCCCTCCTCACCTTAACAATTCACCAATTGAAAGATACCCTCACTCCTCTTTCTTAACATCATATATATACTCCTAAACTTAGTGGACTTCTTAATTAACTCTTGACAAAGCCCACTCGCTATGACAAGGCCCGATAGTTATCTTCAAAAACTTCTCCTTCGACTCCTCTTGATACTTAAGTCTTGTTCTTCCTCTTGTATTGTAGATGATAGGTGGATGTTCTGCCTCATACCTATCATATCTCCCAATGGCCAAGGAACTTGGTTGTTTTCTGGAATCAGTTACTCCCCATACAGTTGCGCCTGCTAAGGGAAATAATATGGTTTCAAATTACAAATGTCATGCATTCAACTAGACAGTCCAAGGGTATTCATTTACTACGGAGATAAGAAATTTACCATTGCACTGCTGTGATTTGGTGTTAGGTGTCCAATGACTATCTACATTAGGACCAATCATGTGGTATATTTCCAACCTTGGGATGGAGTTCACCCTACTGGGAGTCAATAATGTATTACGTGGTTTTGTTAAGAATGGTGGTAAAGTCATTAAGGGAGGCAACCTTAACAAATTATTGCTTCAGTGACCCTAGATTGAATTGCTCAGAATCAGGGAAGTCTCTGATGGTGTAAATTGTGCTAAGTTATTACCTGTTGATTCATTGTTCTCACTTATATTTGTCACATGTACTGGAATCTCAAATGAGGCACTCCTTCTACCTCTACTATTTACTTATTCTTATATATTTGAAGAACTCACTACTCTACCACCATTTCAAGAAGGCTTTAACCACAAAATACCATTACTAGCTTACCCTAATCCAATAAATCAGAGGTCTTATCGTTATTCTACCCTCCATAAGGGTATTATATGATATAGGATATGTTGTCACAAGGAATCATCCAATATAGTACTAGTCCTTACGCCTCACCTATTGTTCTGGTGAAAAAGAAAAATGAAACTTGGCATCGTTGTGTTAATTACATAGGCCTAAATCATCAAAATATAAAAGAAAAATATCTCATTCCTCTTATGGACAATTGTTAGATGAATTGGGTTGGTCAAAGTTCTTTTCAAGCTGGATCTTTGTGCAGGATTTCACCAATTTTGAATGTCTCCAGATGATGTGTATAAGACGACATTCAAATCTCATTTGGGCCACTATGAGTACCCAATTATGCCCTTTGCCCTCACGAATGCTCCTTGCACATTTCAGAGTCTCATGAATTTTGTGTTTCAATACATTATCAGAAATTTTCTCCTTGTCTTCTTTGATGACATCTTTGTTTACAGTCAAAGCTGGGATGAACATTTTACACACTTGGATATTGTTTTCTCTATCCTTCGCCACATTTATTACACCTTAAGGCTTCAAAATGTACTTTTGGTGCAACCATAATAGAGTATATGGGGCATTTCATTTAAGCTCAAGGTGTGAACATTCATCCTGCCAAGATCTCTGCGGTTCGTAATTGGCCAACACCTAAAAACCAAAAACAATTACGAAGCTTCTTGGGATTAGACAACTACTATCGAAGGTTTATTAAGTCTTAAAGTATCATTGCCAAGCCATTAACCAATATTTTGAGGAAGGATGGTTTTTGTTGGTCTCTTGAATTTGCAACCTGCTTTGAAAAATTTAAACGCTGCACTCACTTCATCTCCTATATTGGCTTTACCTAATTTTGATACTACTTTTATTGTTGAGAAAGATGCTTCAAAAACTAGGATTGGCGCTTTGTTGATGCAAAACAATCACCCTATTTGCTACATCAGTAGGGCTTTGGGACCAAGACCCCAATCTCTTTCTCTTTATGAGAAAGAAATTATGGTCTTGGTTCGTGTTGTACAAGCTTGGAGTGCATACCTTTCCCATAGACCTTTCATCATTAAGACATACCAAAAATGTCTTAAATTCTAGGTGGACCAGAAAATCACCACTCCTCTTCAGCACATTTGGATTTCAGCTTATGGGTTTTGTTTCACCATTGAATACAAGCAGGGCAAAGAAAATGTAGTTGTTGATGCTCTTTCTCGTGTGAGAGGTTATGAACTTCTACACATTAATTTTTCACATGCGCATAGAGATTTTTATGAATCTTTACAACAAATATGGATGTTTGACCCTACTCTGCTCAAGATTGTTTTGTTGACCTCAAAAAGGATTCTAACTTTCACCCCTCTTATAGATTTTGTAATGGTGAATTGTGTAGAAGAGTCAAAATGGTTTTTGGTAATGATCATGTTGTTAGGTTACACATCTTCAAATGGCTACATGACCCATCTCTTGGCGGCCATTCTAGTCGTGATGGTACTTTTCAACGCATCAAATCACTATTTTTCTTGCCAAAGATGCGTTTGGAGATACATAATTATGTACGCAATTGCCCTGTCTGCCAAAGGAACAAGTACAATACTTCAGCTAAGTGTGGTCTCTTAGATCCACTTCTTATACTTGATGGGATTTGGCAATCTATCAGCATGGATTTTATAGAGGGCTTGCCTCCTTCATCGAGTAAACATTGAATATTGGTGGTCATGGATAGATTGAGTAAACATGCCCATTTTTTGGCCTTATAACATCCTTACACAATTATTGAAGTGGTCCAAGTTTACTTAGATCATGTGTTTAAACTTTATAGAATGCCTCTTGACATCATCAGTGATAGAGATCCAACTTTTCTAAGTGAGGTTTGTAAGGAGTTGTTTTGTGTACATGGGGTTGACCTAAGGTTCTCTACTTCCGATCACCCACAGTTTGATGGCCATACTGTGATAGTGTATAGAGAGTAGTAACTCAAACAACAATATGTTTTAACCCCAAAAACACTCTTTATTAAACTTTGTGTGTTTAATCTTTTTGTCTGTTAATATCTCTTCATGTTCCAGATCTTCCTTCTAATACACATGTTGTACTCCGAGATTCATGCTTGACTTGTTCCTCGGCAATTAGACTCATATTCCCATCAACTTCGTGATTCGCTCTCAGTCTTTTGTATCCAACAGCATTCTGATTTCTCACTTTCAATCTCTCCCTTTTTGACATGATGTCATGATTAAGCACATACTCCAAACCTGCATCTCAAATAT
>OVBE01016663.1:0-10837 GCA_900406425.1 Iberis pinnata | reverse complement strand
TAGAAAATGACAAGAAATGTTATGTAAAAATCCTAAAATTCTAGTGTTATCATTACCCTCTTTAACCTCTCTCTTTGTGTTACCATACTGTCTAGAAAAAGCTAACATATTCATATATGTCGGTTGTTCCTCATTATAATGGAAAGTTAGAGAGCAGTGTTAATGCCATTCACAATTCTGTTGATCGGGAAAACCTCCGCGTTCTAAATCCTGGTCCCGGTATTTATCCTGAGAATACTAGTATTTTTTCTTTTAGATTTCTACACGATCTTGGGCAGGCGATCCCTACGATTCTTGCACATGGATGGGTTCATGCGTGGCCAACTTACCGCTTGATTCCCAGACATTTTAAGGAACAATGGTTTCTTATACTTGATGTAAGTATCAATTGAGTTTCCTTCCATAATAGATATTAAAAAAACAACACTAACCCTCTTATTATGTCCTTTTGTATAAGAAAGAAACATGTGGGATCAGGAACATAATCTCACAAAGTGGACACATTTTAATAAGGTAGCAAGAACAATTTTCAGAACTCAAATTTGTTTGTTAAAGAAGACTTGGGCCCGTGGTGGCGAGAAGCCTGGGTAGATGTTAATCCGAGTTTGGCTTGATCTAGTACATATGTTTGAGGAGTTTAGACCTGATAATTATGGATTTTGAACGTAGCTCGACATGTCTTTTTGTATATCACTTATTTAAAGATTATTGAGTATGCATAACTTAGTTATGTTGAGGTGTTTGGACATGACATCGCTCCCGTTCAGGGAAATAGCGGGGGTCGGGGTGGTTCATCGGGAGAACATGGTAATGGTGGTGGTTATGGAGGAGGTGGCGGTTATAAAGCAAAAAGCATCGTACATATGATCATCTTCTCGCTGTCCCCTATCAAATATTATCTTTTCATCTTTTGTTATGGCGTTTTATGATTATTAGAAAAGTTCGTTTTTATGGTTATGATGCTTGTAACGATTAAAAAGCTTTACTTATGACTGTATATTTTTGTAAACTAGATTGTTCATACATTTTTTAAAGTCTGCTTCTTTTTTGACTCTTGGTTAATCTTCTAATCCTTGAAAATTCAATTTTCTCACACATAACTCAGTCCTAAAGTAAAATAACTTAGTCGTAAAATAAACAGAAGTCAATCGTAAAGTAAGAAAATAACTCAGACATAAACCAAAAAATCCAGCCTTTTAGTAAGATAACTCAACCGTAAAATAAACATAGCTCAACCATTAAATAAACATAACTCAGTCATAAGGTAAAAATCATAACTCATACATGCAAAAATAAACCAGCCGTTTAGTAAGATAACTTTTCTGTGTAAAATACAGCTAAGTATTCCCGCCTCTTTATAATACACTAGTATCGAGAAATTCTTATAACCGAGGCAAATGATGTCTTATTACGTTACCGAGATCAAACCCGGCTAAGATGTCTTATTACGCAGCTATGACGTGATATTACGAGAGAAATAATCTCTTATTATGTTACCGAGGTCACACACATATATGATGTCTTCTTAGAAGCTGATGTGATATTACGATGCAAATTATTATTTTAAATTTTGGTTTCAAGTGGGGTTTTCATTTAAAAGTCACTAAAAGTCACTAAAATTTTCGGTTAACCAAAAATGTTTTTGATCTGGTATCGGTTTAAGTTTTTAAGTTTCTTAAAAAATTAAACCTAAAGGTTTTTAAAAAATTCCGGTTCGATTCGGTCCAATTGTTTTTTTGGGGTTTATTTTTTGACCACTAATTCTTATTTAAATTTTGTTATTTGTGATTTATATTAATTCATCAGCCCTTATTACGTTATCGAGGTAAGAATAACTCAACCCTTAATATGTTACCGAGGTAAGAATAACTCAGCCTTTATTATGTTATCAAGGTAAAAATAAATTAGCCCTTATTACATTACCGAGGTAAGAATAACTCAGTTTTTATTACGTTACAGAGATAAAAGTAACTCAGCCCTTATTACACCCATTTATTAGGCATGTAATATGAAAAGGGGGAAATACGAAAAATCGTGACTCTTTCAAAAATTGCGATGTTTCTCTCTCTCCTTGTCTCCCTATTTATTTCTCTATTTATCTGTTTATTTGCTCATGAATTTACAACCTCTCTATTAATGTCTTAGTTTTTTCTCTCTTCCCCTTTCTCTCTCACAAATAGTACGCATGCAATCTCTCTTTTTCGATTTGCTAACAATAAACTCTAATTTTTTTAGATTTGATCAATTGTTCTAATTTTGTTGTGTTTTCTACATCAAAAGGATTCAGTCGGAGTTGAGAACTTTGGAGCGTGATCCTCCCTTACACTACAACGCCGGTTAGTCTATAATGTAATTCAATACATTTATAATCTAACAGATACACAAACCTGAAATTTCATCTCTTATAGGTCTAGTGGAAGATGACATGTTCCACTAGGAAGGAGTCATAATGGGAGCAGTTGGTACTCCGTATAAAGGCGGACTCTTCTGCATTACCATCCGCTTCCCTCCTTCTTATCCTATGCAGCCACTAAAGGTTCGTTCTTGTTTACCTTAAATTAAGTATCCGCTTGATTTCTTATGTGTATGATTGCTTGTTATGTGTAGGTAGCTTTTAAGACGAAGGTGTATCATCCAAACATCAACAAAATGGAGCCATTGACATGGATCTATTGAGAGGCAGATGGAGTCCTGCCTTTACCATGTATGATGTATGAATACTTGTTTTTAATGTTTGTATAAGCGTAATTATTCAATATTTCTTCACTAATTGATCAATGTTTCTGGGTTGATTAGGTGATGTCCTTCATTGATGCATTGTTGGTTGATTCCAATCCAGATGATGCTTTGGCGGCAGAGATTCGTGAGTTGTACAAGAAGGATATGTCTCAGTATGAGGCTAATGCAAGAAGCTGGATTGTGATGTGCTATGGGATGATGAAGACTGTTATTTCCATCCATGTAATTATTAATTTTTATGAGTTTTTTTGTTTTATTTTTTTACGCAAACGTCTTTTCCAATTATCCTAATCACTTAAGAAACATATAACCATGAAAATAACTCAATCGCAAAGTAAACATAACTCAGTCTTAAAGTAAAAAATATAACTCAGGCATACACAGAGAAACTCAGCCGTAACATTTTTTAAAAAATTATAACTCATACATACATTAAGAATAACTTAGCTGTATCATTTATTTAAATTTCTATATAAAATTTCATAAACTAAAATTTATTATGTATATTTATGATATTTCTCACATATTAAGAAAACACATTAACTATTGATTTTGAATACAATAATCTTGAAACTTAACAATTTTCCATGAGTTTAAACCAATAGTATTGTAGTAAATTCAAATTTTTCTCATTAAATGTGTTTTGAAATTTGCATTTTGAAATCAAAATTTCATTGTAAACTTAAAACATCTTTCTTTTATAAAAAAATTAAAATCTAAAGTATCTGTTATAAAGAAACAGAGGGAGTACGATTTATATTGACTCTCACTCTAAAAACACTAAAACTAGTACGTTTTATATTCATAAAAATTATCTTTCTCTCTTGAGGGAGCCGAAATTTCGTACAACGATACGATACGGATCCCACAATATTATGACATCAATCGTACATGTGAGATAACATCTACGTCCTAGTTAGCAATTATTGTTTATAGGACTAATCCGAAATTTATACGAAAATAACATGTTTATGATTTTAATCGCATAAGTCTATCAGAAACTCGGAATTATACTAAACAAGAGAAAATTTGTACGAGAAGATCTCAGCTCACCAGTTGGCGAACTGAATTCATACGATTATGCTTGCCAACTGGCAATATGAATATGCTCAATTTAGCTTGCAAGTTGGCAAGCTGAATTTATAAGATTCAGCTCGCCAGTTGGCGAGCTGAACATGCTCATTTTAGCTCGCCAGCTGGCAAGCTGAATGTTCGTCTTTTAGTTTGTTCGTAAACAGTATTCGGAACTATATCATTTTTTTAAAGATTGTGATTTACTTGTTGTTGTTCCGAAACATATCTGTCGAGGTCTTTCGTATTTCTCGGACATTGATTTTTAGTATGCTAGTTTTGATACGAACACTGGATGTAAGTGGATTATCTTGCCTCGATAAAACCTTAGTGATAGGAAAACCCGGTGGGACAAAACCTTCTTGACTAAGGAAAAAAGAGTACATAGGTAACCACTTAGCTACTTAACGATTGTTATCTGGTTCTTCCGAACCATATCCCTTGAGATCTTTCAAAAGTATTGCGGCTTGGTCGGTTTGATTAGTTGGTTGGGATGATACGACTAATGCGGTTTGATGTTCAGATTAAGAGATTAATTTTACCGTGAAAGATTTAAGGCATAGATTTTTTCGTGACCATTTTTGACCCAAATAGTTAGCCCCCCCTGCTCGTAAGAATCGTTAAAGTGTACTTGCTAGGTATAGGTTAAGTGAGTTAGGCGGAATTGATGGCTAAAAGTCTGAGACTTTTCCTTGGGCGGCTAGACTTTGTCGTAGGCAACTAGACTTCATCGTGGGCGACCAGACTTCATCGTGGATGACCAAACTTTTTCGTGGGCGATCAAACTTCGATGTGGGGGACCAGACTTCGCCGTGAGCGACCAAGCTTCATCGTGGGCGACCAGACTTCATCGTGGGCGACCATACTTTGTCGTGGGTTACCATACTTCGTCGTTATGGGTTACCAGACTTCATCGTGGACGACCAAACTTTTTCGTGGGCGATTGAATTTCGTTGTGGGGGACCAGACTTCAACGTGAGCGACCAGACTTAGTTGTGGGCAATCAGACTTCATCGTAGGTTACCATACTTCATCGTTGTGGGTTACCAGATTTAGAGTGCTTTAATCAAGCCCTCCTATGAAAACAAGCTTGGCGCCTCTTAACATATTCCAATAGTCAATCTGAAAAAATTTTAAGAAGCAGATATCGCCCAGACTCTGACTTTCTCAATGCAACTCTAGGTCTAAAACCTTCTAATTCCTGGAAAAGTATTCTCTATGGCAGAGACCTCCTGGTTCAAGGTATTCAAATACATGTGGGGAATGGAAGTTCAATTAAAGTTTGGACTGATCCATGGATGTGTAAGGAAGGTAGACAACAACCTTTAATCAAACAGAACATGTTTGACTTGGATTTAACAATCACAACTCTCATACAACATGATTCAGGAGAGTGAAACCATCATATGATCCAAGACCTTTCTTTCTAGATGATGCTACCAAGATACTAATGATTAAACCAGCCATCAACCGCCCTGATTATTGGATCTAAAAACATACCATGTCTGGTGTTTATTCAATCAAATCTGAGTACTCTGTTACCTTTGAATCAAAACACATAGAGATTTTTCTTCACAACTCAACTTTTCCATCAATTAATCCAATTAATTAATTCAATCAAAGGAAAATTTTGGGCCCTTAAATCCCTTTTGAAGATAAAAACCTTCATGTGAAAAGCTTTGTGCTCGGCTTTTCCTGCTCTCTCTAACCTAAGACAAAAATGGCTTAAAGTGGACGATAGATGTGCTTATTTTGGTACATATAGTGAATCCATAAATCACATTCTTTTCACATTTCCAGTGGCTAGACAAACCTGGGCCCTATCAAACTTACACTATCCAATCAATGGCCTTCACTTCACCTCTTTGTTTGAAAACATAGCTCACGTTATAAGCTCAATTCATAACATCAATATCCCAAAAGGATGTAGAAGAGCTTTCCGGTGGACTATTTGGAGCCTCTGGAAAAACATAAACAAATATGCTATTGAAGGAATTGAGTTCTCCTTAATGTCATTAGTACTAAAAGCCTTAATGTCACTAGTACTAAAAGCCTTGCAAGACTCGGATTATTGGTTCCTGGATAAGTACGTTGCCTCTAAAGCTAAGCTAAGATTATCAAGTCTGCAACAACAACTAATTAGAAAATGGATAACACCCAAACCTCCATGGACAAAATGCAATGTTGGGTTCAGTTGGAACTCAACTCACTTATTAGCAGGTGTTCCTTGGGCTCTCATAAATTCAGAAGGCAAAGTCCTTCTTCATGCCCGTCGAGCTTTCCCCTCAATTGATTCAATTTTTTTAGCAGGTTTCAAAGCAATCATTTGAACTATCACCTCCTTCAAAGACCTAAAATTAGACGGTTTCATTCTAGATTTTGAAGATAAATCCTTTTTGCAAGAAGTTCTTAACCCTCCATCTTGGCCAGTCCTTGTTCCTTTCTCTCACGAAATCAGATTAGTTTTGCGAGGTTTTTCAGCTTGAATTCTCTCCTTCGAACCCTAGTTTAGGAACAAAGGAACATACCAAATTTCTTCTAGTGTAACAAGGGAATTCATAATCCTATCATATATAGCCACATGATCACCTGCTTGGCTTCAAAAAAATTTTGACTCAGAATATTCATTACTTGTAGTTCATCTATTCTCTAAGTTTTTGTAATGGTCATTCTGCTATTTTTTTGCTCTTTTTACCTTGTGTAAATAAGACGATTATTTTATCTTAATCCGAGAAAAAAACTTATTTAGTATCGTTGTTTGAAACCATATACATTTATCATCAAAGGCCTATTATAATCTATGGTAGACAACGCTTTATATTTTAGTTTAATATAGTATATGGATATATATTCTCCTTTGCTAAAAATCAAAAATTGATTTGAAAGTGGAGGAAGTGTATGGTCTCGGATTTGAACATATTTGAAAAGAGCTTAATACACACTCTCATCTCCGACTCATGAAGATATATGAACCTCGATCTAAAATTTTGTAGAATGGAAAAAGAAGTATTAATTTAAAAACTACAATATGGTGATAAAAATATCTACATTACCTATTAGTTTTTAACATCATATTATTCACAGGTACAACAATTTTTTAATGAAAATATGAAATAAATTTTATCAATATATATAATAAACTTCTTTAAATAAGAACATGAAATGTTAAAACAGTGACATATGAAATATCATATTATTTAATGTTATTAATCTTGAATAATAAACCCTTTATTTTATAAAACTTATTTTTTATTATTCCTTTGTTGATAACATACATATTTGAAGATAATTATTTTGATGTTTAAAATATGTTTGTAATAAATTTTCTTGTCCGTTTTGTCTATTTATGGCGTTCTAAATCAGCAAGTGATGCTGGTTTTAGAAGCTTTCTGGTTGTTTGTTCAAGTAATATTCGTCCACCAGAATTGTTATGTCACTTAACTCTTCAAATTTCCTGAAAGACCTAAGGGGATGGTTGTTCTATCTCGGGATCCTCCCCATATATCTCGGCCCAGTATGGACAAAAAAGTGTGTCAAGCAAATCCCATCTTAAATAAGGAAGGGCGAAGAGGAATGTATTCAGCTCAAGAATGAGTGTATAGAGCATGCGAACTAAGGAATTTCGAGCTAGGGATCCCCTCAGTACGCAACCAATGTGGGGTCTCAATAGATAGATTTTATCAGGCTTGGTGAAAGCAGGTAGAGAAAAATTCGAAGGCGACTGCAAAACTAGCGGGCACGAGCCTAAAAAGAGAAACCAACTGTGGAAAAAGAAAAGTTTTAGAAGGGCTTGAAAGGGATGAGACCTATAAAAAGAAGAAGGGGAAAAACATATAAAGGACCTTTGATTCATCTTTTAATATGTACACAAGTTGAGGCTATAACACAATCTCTTTGTACTCAATTCGACAATCGATATCAATGTCAATCACTTTTAACATTTACTTGAATACTTTTTAGCATTCTAAACATATAAAAAAAATTCTATTATGGGAGTTTAACCTCCTCATAGCCAAGCCCAACAACCAATATGACCCAAACATAAAGTCGGAGCACATATAAGGTGGATGACAACCGTAAAAGTTGATTATACGACGATAAGTGGCAAAAGGAGGATTGACGAGAAAAAAAGTAAAAATACATTAGGAGATTCAACTTATATGACCAACCGCCATAAGAAGGATATATAAATAGAAGGATATCACACATAATTCAGGAGAGGAGAGGATAAGAGTGAGATTTAGAGAGAGAGCTCCTTTAAAGCTGAGTTAGCTAACCTTCTCTTCGAGCTAGACCGACTTATGGTTTAACTCATTTTCTTTTCGAGTAGACTGACTTGAGGCATATACGACGTTCTCTTTTAGTTAATTCAGCTTGTGACTTACCTTACTTTCTATGCGAGTTAGGTTGTGTTGTTTCCTACCCCACCTTTTTGTAAAGTTATGCAAACTTGTGGTCTAACTCACGTTTTCTCGAAGTTAGACTAACTTGTAGACCTATTCGCCTTCTCTATAAAATCTCCAATTAATATAAGACTAGAATTCATTGACTAAGTTTTATCTGCATATCACAAATTAACCTTGTAGACTAAGCCAATTTTACATATCAATTTTTGAGCTCATCCACTAAACAATCTACATATTGAGAATTATACTAAACGATTAGATCAAAACTACATATCAAGAATCGAGCTCCTCGACTAAACAGTAAACAATAATACTAAGAATATTAGATTCGCATTAATCCAAATTGGATTATTTAAGCTAATCAGTTTAGTGCAAAGATTTTTCAAAATCAAACTCAAAATCAGATCGAACTAATTTTAGTTAAATGCAGTCTTAATTCAACAACTACCACCGCTCCAATATATGCTTTCAATCTAAGTGGAGATGAGTCATGACAGCCAATGAGGAAAACTGACACCAACTTTTTTTTTTCCTTCATAACTTGTAATATAAGTAAGAGAGTTTTACAACAGAGGAAACCTCCAAAGGGTTCAAAAACACACAAATTGGAGAACACTAAGGAGCAGACCTCTCTGCCAAAATTAAATTTAACAGCCAAGAAGGAGAACCCGATGCTAAATAAGAGTTTAAACGACCATCTTTAATAACGCTTCGAGCAATTAGGAACGCTGGCCTGTTGAGGCATCTAGGCTCTAGAACAAAAGACCAATTGCCGAAATGAAGCAGAAGATTTAACAGAGGCAGGGAAGAGTATGAGTGAGCTGGCCACTCCTCTGGAAATGTCAGAATCTTTACCAAAAGAGAGCTTTCCACTGCAAATAGGACTTTATCCATCTTCAAATCTTTCATGCTTTCCACCGACCATAGAGAAACCTTCTTAAAAGCTTGTTTGTAGGATGAGACGTTGAGAAAGGCCATTCTTGAATGCACAATGACAACTCCCTGACTGTCTCTTAGAAGCCAAGATCCCCCTGCCAAATTTGATTGTTTTGACCAAGCCACACCTATGTTGCACTTTAGCCAAGGTGGTTTTGGAGGTTTCCACTTCAAAGGTGGTACTGAACTTATGGCTGGAGATGGGGAGCTCAATAATTCCGAGTCTGTTTGCGCCATAAACCATGCTTCTGCATCATTCTTCCAGTTTTGGACAGATGTGAGAGGCTCATACTGGATTCCTTCAATGGTTAGCTTGTTTCTCGCTTTCCATATTCCCCGTAAGATCCAAGGAATGCTTTTTGAGTGTGAGTGAAGGACAGAACAGTCTTGCATCATAGCAAAGCAGAATGCCAGATTAGCAAAGATGGAAGAAGGATGGAACCCCTCTTCTGGTATAGGTGAGGATGAGATAGCCCAGTATAGTCTTGCAAGGGGACAAGAGAACAAAATGTGGTTTGCTGTTTCTCCTTCATAGCCACAAGCTTGGCATCTCGGATCTATCTTTAAACCTCTATGTAATAAGTTTTGCCCTGTGGGGATGGCATTAGATAATACTCTCCATAGGAACAATTTGAGCTTTGGTGCTGCCTTAATAGTCCAAATGAATGATTTCAAAGGAGCAATTGAAGGCTGAAACTCTGCCTGTTGAATCAATTCTTGAAACTTTACCTTGAATGCAACATCATAGGCTGATTTAACAGAATATAAGCCTGAAACCGTCTTGTTCCAGATCCAGAAGTCTTTATTATTAACCATTGGCCTTATCTTTTGAATGAGAGCCACATCTTGAGGGAAGACCAGGTCATTAAGCAGATCTTGATTCCATTGTCCAGAAGCACCCTGGATTAGATCCTTGACCCTAAGGTCCAGGTTGATTAATGGTAACTTGATTAAAGGGGTGCCTCTGCCTTCATCTTGTATCCAGTTGTCTGTCCACACAAAAGTGTTTTCTCCATCTCCAATTCTTTTAGACAAACCTTTGACCAGGATTTGTCTACCATGTAGAATGCTCTTCCAAGCGTATGAAGGTTTTGAGCCTAACTGAGCCTCTAAAAAATGGGATGCAGGAAAGTATCTACTCTTTAGAAATTGGCTACACAGGCTCTGGTCTTGGTGGAGTACTCTCCAAGCTTGTTTACCAAGAAGTGCCAGGTTAAAGCTTTCCAGATCCCTTAATCCAAGGCCACCACAGTCCTTTGGAAGACATACTTTATCCCATGAGATCCAATTGATCTTTTTCTTGTCTTCAACAGAGTTCCACCAGAAATCTCTTAAGATAGAAGTGAGGCTTTTGCAAGTAGATTTTGGCAGTTTGAAGACTGTCATTGCATACACTGGCATGGATAGAGCAACAGACTTAATTAAAACTTCTTTTCCCCCCTAGTGAGAGCATTTTAGCAAACCAGCTTGACATTCTGTTCTTCAAATTGTCTCGGATGAAATCCAGAAGCTGAATTTTGGAGCCTGACATGGCCTCTGGGAGGCCAAGGTAGGAACTGACACCTCCCTCTTTGGTAATACCAGTAAGAGATTTTATGGTACTTCTTGTCTCTTCTGCTACCTTGTCTCCAAAGGAGATTGAAGACTTAGCCTTGTTAATTAGTTGACCTGAGGCTGAAGCATAC
>OVBE01016662.1:0-10837 GCA_900406425.1 Iberis pinnata | reverse complement strand
ATCAAAAAATCCAAAGTGTGGAACAAAAGATAGTGATTTCTGATGTAGAGAGATCTTTTTTTTTTTGTCATCTTAAAATATAAAGGATAAGTTGGTACAGAAGAAAACAGAAATAAACAGCCCAAAGCAGAGCGCACAAGAACAGAGCAAAACAATGCCAAAAACAGAGATCACAAAAATACAAAAGCAGAGGGATCAGCTCAAATAATCTCCGAATCGAACAAATGTGAGAGCCAGGAAGGAGGACCAGCCGCGACGTACGATTGCCAAAGATTATAAGAGATGACACTAGAGGCTATTAAGTGAGCTCCTCTGTTACGGTGCCTAGGATCAGTAACGAAATAACAATCGGGGTGACCTTTTAGAAGGTCTGATAAAGCTGATATACTAGACCTTTCAGCCTGCCAGAGGTTGACGTTGCCCAAAGCCTTTACCAGTTTTGCCGATTCAGAGGCAAAAATGACTTGGGAGAAGTTCATGTCCAAAATAGAAGAAACAGCCCAAGATGATGCTGTAAACAGCGCATCTGAAGAGGAAGATATCTGAGAAAAAGATCGTCTGCTATGAAGGATCACTTTGCCTAAAGGGTTTCTCAAAACAAAAGAAGACCCTAACCGTCTAGATTTTGCATTCCACCTGAAACCAATATTGCATTTCAGCCAGGGGGGTTTTGGTGGTTTCCATAATTTCCCTCTATCTAATGGGGGAGGAGGATGGTTCTGGTCTGATTGGTTTGCTGAGAACCAAAGGGATGCATCCTGTATGAATTTTTCAACGGCTAGGTTTGTAATGTAAAATGTTCCTTCGATTGAGTAAGCATTTCTGGATTTCCATATTCCCCAAAGTATCCACGGCATATTTCTTCTTAGTATCCAAGGGATTGAAGAATCCTGTATAACCTGGAATAGATGATGGAAGTTGCAGTACATTGAAGTTGAATGAAAACCTTCAGCAGGGAATGGCAGGTTGGAAAGTGCCCAAATTTGTCTGGCATAATGGCAAGTGAAGAGGCAGTGATTAACTGTTTCATTCTCTTGACCACATAAAGCACACACGTTTGGCACTCTTATTTTTCTTTTATGCAGATTGTCTTGGACTGGCAGAGCGTTAGAGATAGCCTTCCAGATAAACACTTTTAGTTTTGGGGGAGCTTTCAGGTGCCAGGTGGCCTCCTTGAGAGGATTCAATGATGGGAGACTGCAGTTAGAATGAATCAAATCTGCATATTTCTCTGAGTGAGCTAGAGAATATGCAGATTTGGTTGAAACTTGGCCATTACTAGAATATTTCCAGATTGGAAAATCTTCAATGGTTAGCCTTGGTTTGATCTTTCTGATGCTTGCAATGTCCTCATAGTAGAAACAGTGTTTTAACTTGTCCATATCCCATGTTGAGGTTGTTGGGGAGATCAGATCTGAGACTTTTAGATCCAAGTCAATCAGTCCTTGTTTAATAAGGGGAGTCCTTGTACCTTCATCTAGCCATTTTGTTGTACATACCTTGACACTTCTTCCATTTCCAATTCCAACCCTCAATCCTTTCTTAAGTAGGTCTTTACCTTCTGATATGCTTCTCCAAGCAAATGATGGTTTGTTACCCAAATCTGAATCAAGAAAGTGTGTAAGAGGAAAATATTTACTTTTTATGAACAAAGCACAAAGGCTGTCAGGATGTTTAATGAATCTCCAACTTTGTGTAGCTAGCAGGGCTAGGTTATAGCATTCCAGATCTTTAAAATTCATCCCACCTTGATTCTTGTTAAGGCATAATCTCTCCCAACTCACCCAGGCTATCTTTCTTCTTCCCAAAACCGTGGTCCACCAAAACTCTATCATGGCTGAAGTTATTGCAGTACAGGTTTTTTTAGGGAGTTTAAAACAGGTCATGGCATGGGTTGGAAGAGCAGTTACCACTGCCTTGAGTAATGTTTCTTTTCCACCTTGTGACAAGAGCTTGCCAAACCAGCCGTTCATCTTTGATCTTAATTTGGCATGAATGAAGCTGAGTAGATGAACTTTTGATCCTGTGAACACTTCAGGAAGTCCCAGATAAGTTGAAGTGCCTCCAAGCTTCTGGATTTGAAGAATAGCTTTGATGAATTGCCTGTAGTGTAAGTCTATCTTCCTTCCAAAGGTTATTGCTGATTTATCATAGTTTATTCTTTGCCCAGATGCTAATGAATATTGCTCCAGAAGGTCTTTGAGATGAGAACAGTGAGCTAGTGTAGCCTGACATATGAACAGGCTGTCATCTGCAAAGAGCAGATGAGATATTGAGGGGCCTTGGTGATGCAATTGGAGTCCAGAGAGTGAGCCTGAATGTTCTGCTCTGTGAAACAAGTGGGAGATGCCTTCAGCACAGATGACAAATAAAAGTGGAGAAATGGGATCCCCTTGCCTGATTCCTCTTGAAGGACAGATGTGACCAAAAGATTGATTGTTTATCAGGACTGAGTAAGATACAGAGGTAATGCAGTTCATAACCCATTTGATCCACTTTCTGTCAAAACCCAAGATAGCTAACATGAAGTTAATGTAATCCCATTCCAACCTGTCAAAAGCTTTGGACATATCTGTCTTTATAGCTATGTAGTGCTCTGAAGCATATTCATTTGTGTTGATGCTGTGGATTACTTCATGGGCCAGTATAATGTTGTCAGTGATTGCCCTGTTAGCAACAAATCCAGATTGTGTAGTTGAGATGATATCTGGAAGGATCTTCTTCAGTCTTGTTGCAAGAATTTTTGATACTACTTTGTAAATGACATTACAAAGGCTGAGAGGCCTTAACTGGGTCATTTCTGATGGGTTGGGAACTTTGGGTATAAGACAGATGTTTGTGAAGTTCCAATCCAGGGGCATTGTTCCAGTCGTGAAGAATAACTGAATCTCTGCCACCACTTGGTCTCCAATTAAGTCCCAAAACTTTTGAAAGAATATGGCTGAGTAACCATCTGGTCCTGGAGCACTGGAAGACTTAATGGAGAAAACTGCTGCTCTTATTTCTTCTCTTGTGACTGATTTTGTGAGAGACAGGTTCATTCTTTCTGTGACTTTTGATTCTAATCCTTCAAACATCCTGAAATCTGTGATACCTCTTGAAGAGGTGAAGAGCTCATTAAAATAAGCTACTGCTATGCTACCCTTTGAGGCATCTTCCGTATGAATGTGGCCTTTATCATCTTTTAGTGCTTCTATGCGGTTTGATGCTCTTTTGGATTTAACTGAGTGATGGAAGTATCTTGTGTTTTTGTCTCCTGCAATCAACCATTTCTCTCTACTTCGCTGTTGCCAATATAGTTCTTCCTCTTTGTATGCCATAATTAGCTCTTTTTTAAGTTCAAAGACTTTTCTTGTTGAAGGATTTGTATTGGATTGAAGCATTTCTAAGTCTTTTTGTAATGTGTTGATTTTTTGGGCTGAGTTGGTTTGGTTAGTTCTCTTCCAATGACTGATAAATCTTCTATTGAGTCGAAGCTTGTCTGAAAGGTTGAGGGAGTGGTTAATGCCAAGCCAAGCTTGAGTAAGTGCTTCTTTGAATCCTTGCTTGGAAAGCAATCTACCATCAAATATAAAGTGACCTCTGTGAGTGGTTTCTCCTGCCACCAGATGTATCAATACTGGACAATGGTCTGAGCCCCTCTTGTCAAGAAAAGTCTGGATGGCTGCTGGGAATTGAAGATTCCACTTTTTGTTTGCGAAGCATCGGTCTAGTCTGGATTGGATCCAGAAGGAACCCCTGCGTCCTGCCCAAGTAAATGCTCCCCCATTGCTTTTTAGTTCAGATAGTTTGCAAGCAGATATCATATCTACGAATGCTTGAAACTGATTTTGATGTTGATCTGCACCTCCTGATCTTTCCCCTGGATGCAGGACATCATTGAAGTCCCCCAAAATGCACCAGCTATCGGTCCTATTGATTCCTATTCGAGATATTCTTTCCCACAGAGAGTCTCTAAATTTCTTTATGGGATGCCCATATACAAAAGAAGCAAAAAAAAGAAGAACTGCCATTTATAATTTTAGTGTCAATGCAGTTTTTATCTGCCAAAATAACATTTACAATAAGAGATTTTTTCCAAAATAAAGCCAACCCCCCACTAAGGCCTATCGGATCAACTATATAAGCCTGATCATACCCTAAGCCTGCTTGAAGATCCAAAATAACATGCCTTTGATTTTTAGTTTCACTAAGAAACAAAATGTCAGGGAAAATCTGCCTTCGAAATTCCCTAAGTCTTGGAACTACCAGGTCAAAGGCACGTCCAACCCCCTGGCAGTTCCAGCATAGGATGCTCATTGAGACTGTGGCAGTCCCTTAGAAGGGACTACCACAAGCTGAGAAGGCTCTTGGTCCTTGCTGTTTCTTGACTTCTGATTTGAAAAGTTCTTTGATTCTCCTTGATTTGCGCTTCTTTTACGTTTTAGAGGTGTTTCTTCATCATCCATTGTCTGATCATACGAGGCTGCTGATCTTTGAAGTTTCCTTGTAAATTTGCTTGGTCTTCTTCTTGTTGATTTGGGTTTTTGAACATCAACTTTAGTCCCGGATGCAGAGGAATTAAAAGCCCCAGCATTGAAAACCGTAGGACAAGAAGAATAAGTGATGATAGCTCTTTGATGTTCTTGATCTGAATTATGATGATCATGTTGAGTAGGCAATTGTAATCTTTCTGATATTGGTCTTGAAAGACGTTGAAGTGCTGGGCTTCTACCACTCGCTATGGCTGAAGCCATAAACTTGGTAGATGTAGCTGGTGTAGCCGGTTCTGCTTTGGAGAAGTCAAAGACCAGACCTTTACCTTTGTCTTCTGCTGGGGATAAGATAGGTGCAGGTTCAAGTCGTAGTAGACGTTTTTGAGAAAGATAGTCAGAGTTAATACTTCTCAGGGTATCCCTTATCCTTTCTGCTCTAAGAGGCTTCTCTTCAAGGGGTCCAAATTGGATGTATTTGCGCATTTCTTGGAGCACCTCAGGTGCCATCTTCAATCTACCTGTTTCTGGATCGATACCAACTTGATTCTCAGTTACTATTCCATAAAGGGGATCTTCAGAGGTTATTATCAATTTGGGTACAAATTCTACAGATGTTGCTTGTTCAGAAGGGGGGTTAAGTTCTTGATCTTGAATCTTCATGTAGGGGCAAGATTCTTTCTCATGGGTTAGACGTTGACAACAGTAACACCTTCTTTGTATCCGTTCAAAATCATATAAGATTTTGGTTGTTTCTCCGGAGGGGAGCCTGATCACTCGGAAGCGTCTAAGTGGCTGATTTATGTGAAGGCGAACTTTGACTCTGACAAAGTCTCTGCTCTGAGATTTTGTTAGATCAAATGCCACTTCAACGACTTGCCCTGCAAACTCTCCTAGTCGAAATATAGCCCCTTCTGAGTAATGATTGACTGGTATATTGCGAATTCTTACCCACACTTCATAGTAGTTGAGGAAATCTGGAGGTGGGTTTGGGATCCATCGTTCCATGACTATTACCCATTGATCATATGTCTGGAGCCCTTTCTCCAATACTGCTTCGAGATCATGCTCAAATTTGAAAATGAATTGAAATCGATCTTGAGATAGGGCCACCCCCTTACTCTGTTATAGATTTGCCATTTCCTTGGGAGTTCATGAATTAGGTTATTCATGGATTGACAAGCTGGGTTTAGAAGTTTACCCATTATGCTCAGTTTGTTTTGTTCTGTAGAACTAAATTCAGGAAGATCTGGGAGTTCGAATGGTTCTTCTCCTTCCTCGAGTGTCATTTTGTCTACTTGTCGGAATAGTGCTTCTGTCATCTATGACTGAAGTGGGAAGATCAGAGTAGGTAAAGACTAGAGATACAAAGAGGATGGAGGACTGGTATGATAGAATCTGAAATAGCAGCAAGGATGAACTGTTACTGTGGAGATTTAAGCTGGATAAGGAGAATCTTTTTTCGAAAAAGGATAAGGTTTCTAAGCTCTAAAGATTAGTCAAAGACACTAGATCTATTAGAGAATTCTGAGCTCTTTAGAGAGAGGTCTTCAACTATTAGCCTGATGTAGAGAGATCTTATATTCCACTTCTCATTTGTAATTTTGTATACAAACAACAAACATCACCCTCATTTTATTCCTTTTTAAAAGAAATAAATTTTATTATATTTTTATTCTCATAATTAAAACCGAATATTTGAGTTTGTTTATAATACGTTTGGGTTATCATCAGTTATCAAATTGTTTGCGTTGATGTCTACAGAAGACCAAAGACTTCTTATGCAAGATTATTGTTTTTGAGAAAATCAATACTTTTAGGAGATAAATAGTTGTGTTGAAAAAAGTAATAATAATAAAGAAGAGAGAAATAGTTGTTTGAGGAAATATCTAGGAAGTAAAGGTAAGCGATTATGGACAAAACGTCGCCGTTTGCCAATTGCGAGATGAGTTGTGAATGGTCAGTGCAGTGGCTCACAGCTGTGTAATATACGAAGTTTTGTTTTGTTTTTTTGTTTGTTGACTTTTCACACCTAATTTTGTATCCATCACAAATGAACCCAAAGCTAGTTACGTATATATATAATATAGAATAAATTGGAGAGCTATACATTTTTATCTTAGTTAATTTGAAAATAAGATGTTTTTTAAATCTATTTAAAATTTTGATACTTTCATTATCTAAGATTACTATTATATCCATAATACTATTTTTGGTTAAATCATTTTTAAATTTGTAAATAAATAACTAAAATAGAAAATTATGTATATATTTATTTTATACAATTTAAGCAAAGTCAATAAACTTTATTTTTTNTATATCTTTTTTTCTCTCTCTCTCTCTCTCTCTCTCTCTCTCTCTCTCTCTCTCTCTAGATTATCCTTTTAATGATTTCACTTGTATTTCAGATCTAATGATTCAATTATGTTACAATGTTAACAAGCTTCTTAATTTCATGTAGTTGAATTGAAAATGATCCCTTGTTCTATTTACTTGAAAATTTGTTTCTTCATTTTATCAATTTGTTATCTGTCTCATGAATTTTTGAGTTTATGAAATATTTAGTTTATTTGGATTTTAGTTGTTTGGGTTTGTGAGATTTTGGCAAGTTTTTATTTATAAGTTTTTCAGGTTTCAAACCGTTTAAGTTAATACATTAGAGTTCTTATTCATCTAATTTTGTCTAATGCATAAACGAAATATCATGTGTTCATTTCTTATTCATTTGAGTTCTCCATGTGAACTACAAAATCATGGTTTGATTTTTTCTTCTACTTTGAATGAACCATCTAATTAGTTGTTAACATAAAAGTCATGTTTTGATTTCTTATTCATATGATTTCTGACATATGCATTAGAGTTCTTCAGAAGATCTTATGTTGAACAAAAAGAACCTCTTATATCTTATGTCAGAAGATTAACCTTAAACAAGAAACCAGATGAACAAATTGTATTCACATGAACAAAATATGACCACATGAACAATGAACATTCATATGACCAATAATCAGGATAAATATAAATATATATATATATATATATATATATATATATTCATATGAACACGTATGCGTTCATTCATGTGAACACACATAAATTGGTTCACGAAGAATTGATTTCCAATCAAATTTGTGATCTTACTAATTTTCAAGTCTATTGTAGTTGCCCAAAACTTAAACATGAACCAAAACAACCACATGCACAAAATAAATTCATATGAACAATAATCTGTATATAAATTCATATGAATATACAATTGTTCATATGAACACACATATATTGGTTGACGAAGAATTCATTTCTAATCCTAGTAAATCTAGTTTCCTTATTGTCTAATGTTTTGTATATTGTAATAATGAAGTATATTTGACTTTCCTAAAATTGTACACGCATGATTACATTTTTAATTCAGAAAAAATGTAAATCTTATTTTTATATTATTTAAAAAGTAGATTAAATTTATTTCTATTAATTATGGAGGGATAGTATGAACAATAATATTTATTCTTTCCCAAAAACTATCCAAATCACTAATTAGGTCCATGTACCTACTAATTTCCCATATAAGAACATATATATATATATAGAACAAATATTAACCAAAAAATTGATTAAACCGAAAGATCGATAAATTTTATTTTTCATTTAATTCAAGTTTTGATTTTATATATGTATTATTTTTTAACTTCTATCATCTCTTATAGAACCATGACAATCTTGTTTTTCTATAACTTAGTGAATATTGTATTTATCACATATTTTACATAAAAATAAATAAAAAATAATTTACCAATTAACTAAATTTTTACATATTTTCTTAAAGTTTATATATATATATATATATATAAATAACATATATATAGTTTTTTGATAAAAGCCGAATAAACTTAAAATCAAACTGAAAACAGAAGGTGTCCAAACCGAACCAAATAAAAGTAGATATAGTTCTAATATGATAGCTATTTATTCAAAAACCGAAGAACCAATATCTATATTGAACACCCCTATTATATGTGTCTAATTAATTCACATACCGTTTCAGTTTTAGTGATTATGAATCTCAAAGTTGTAAGTTGTAGTGAGTTTTTTACGTAAGACTTATGGGGTATTGGGGTTAATGTAAATGTTCAAACCAAATATATTTTCATCGTTATATGTTCCCCTTTGGGATCTCGAAGGGCCAATATATGTCTCAGTACATCGTTGGTACAGATCCGTACACATGTATTGCTCTTATTTTATATATTTCACAAATATATACATGCGTGGACATATAACGTAATATCCGGGTAATTTTCTTGCCAAATCATTATCGATTTTAATTAAGTCCATATAATATCCTTCTAATTTTTCAGAATTCGTCAGTAGTTATATACTCTAGAAATAATATCACTACAAGAAAACACCAGATTTTTGATGGACGTCAGAAACCCATAAAAATGAGAGTAATTGACGGAAAACTGACGGATAACCCGTCAGTTCTAAGTGGCCACTAATCAAAATCCGTCAAAAATTTCTGACGGATTTATTGACGGAACATTATTAACGGTATTATTGACAGATTAGTACTGACGGGATTATTGACGGATTATTATTGACGGATATTCCATCAATTTATATCCGTCAATAAATCCGTCAGTAATAATCTGTCAATAAACCCGTCATTGACTAATTATTATTGACGGATTTATTGACGAGTTCTTAGAAAACATTTTTTTATTAAAATTTTAATTTGGAATAATTTTTTGATTAATTTGAAATAAAATTTTAAAATATAAATAAAATTTAAATCTAAAATATTAATAAAAATAAAATGTAAAATAGTCATAAAATTCAAAATGCATAATATTTAAAAAGTTTTAAAATAGAAAAAAACGTTTTCAAGAACCAAAACCGCCACCGCCGTATTGTCGCGCCATCGTTCGCATGAAGTCGTCCATCTTCTGTTGCATCTCAGATTTCTCTTCCCTTAGCCGTCTCACTTTCGCGTCGCGCTCATCTTGGGCCGCCCTCATTTCGGCCATTTGTTGCTTGACGACCGCCAACTCCTCGTTCTTCTTCCGCAACTCCTCATCCATACTAGGATCCCTGTGATGTTGGGATCCCAATCCTGGAAAGCAATAGCCCGCCATGTTCCCGAACCCGCAATAGCGGCCCTTCGATTTCTTCGTCTCCTGCAACAAAAAACATTGTATTAGTATATAAAATATAAAGTAGTATGTAATTTAATTTTACTTTTACTTACCTCATACAGAACTTTATACTGCGTATCCAAGGGGATCTCATCGTCGGGTGTCATCTAAGTAGTCCCGCGGATATCCTGGAAACGCTTTTTGGCACCCTTGAGCAACTCCCAAACAAGCTGATCTTGAATCTGCCCGGTCATCTTGTTGGTGTGGAGATCCTCTACAATCTCGAGCGGCGACGGATCATGACCAGTCTTCCGTTTCTGTTCAACATTTAAAACAAGTAAACCGTTAAAATTTAAAGTTGTAATAAATTTTAAAAATAGTATTCATACATACCATATCTTCCCCTCGGGTGAAACTACTCCTCGCACCAGAGTTGGTCGTAACGATCCCTTTCCTCTCACGGTCGCTCATTCGGTTGCCCCGGTTTTTGACGGACAACCCTTGCGTTGATGGCTCACCCCAGTAGGTGATGTAGCTTTCTAGGAGTCCATCGGGCATCTGCGAATGTTGCTTGCCTTCCTTCAACCAACATTCCTTCCAGAAGTACAGATGAGAGCTGTAGACACTGCCTGCCTTGCTCTTGAATTCCTTCTTCACTACATACGTCATTGCCGGGCTCCAGTTGTATTTAAGCTACAAAAATGCACAAATTTAAAGCTAGCAAATTCTATAATTTGAATAAAATAGTCCCAAAAAGAAGCATAAAAAATTAGATTCTTACCGCGAATCAGTAAAACCAATGTGCGCGATCTTCCGGAGGCGTATCCTTGTACCTCGGGTAGGGATGGCGTAGAAGGTTATGCACCAGTCTCGTGATGCACTTCGTGATCCCGTTGTCTGAGACGGGAAACCACGTCGTACCTTCCATACACGACGGATCTAGAAAAAGCAACCGGTCCCGTCCCGGTTGGAGCAGTAATTGCTCGATCGGCATCCGCTCTTGCGGCGGATCCGCATCCTGAGGATGCTGATCGGGCTGCTCGGGTGGTGGGTCAAAATGTTGCGGCAGGGGTGTAACGAAACCCAACTGTGCCGAGGACGGGGTAGCCGGGACTCCAGAGAACGTTCCCGACTCTCGGGTATCGCGAAAAGTCCTGTCCTGATATTTGAAATAAACGTAATTACTAGAATTACGGTCATTCAAATTTTTTATTAGTTTAATAATTAAATGAA
>OVBE01016661.1:0-10837 GCA_900406425.1 Iberis pinnata | reverse complement strand
AAATAATAAATTAAAATTAATTAAAAAGTATATTTAAATAATTATTTTAATTAATTTTTTTTGAAAATTGTTGTATTAGTTTAAATTTAATATAACGTAACATTTATTGGGCTAAACCAAAACGCGATTTGTTATCACTTTTATAATTCAAAATCGCAAATAAGTGTTCTAAATCGCTTAAGGGGTAAAATGATGAGAACGAATAGTTGATGGGGTCAGGTAAAGAGCAATCAAAGTTCAGGTGGAAAATTAAAGAGTTTCAAAGTCCAGGGAAAAAAAATTGGATGGACAAAGTTGAAGGGTTGTGTAAGGAGCAATGTAAGTTCATGTGAGAAATTAAAGAGCTCCAAAGTTTAGGAGGAAAAAATTGGATAGACAAAGTTGAGGGGGTTTATGAAGTCAGCCCAAGTTTTTTAGAGAGTGTAAAAAATTTAATTTCTCTTAATTGTCTTGTTCCAAAACAAGTTTTACTCGTTAATAATCTGAATTTGTGTTATTTTATAACAAGATTTTCATAAAATAGCACTGGACACTACAACATTTTCATAAAATAAATTTTATAATATAATTAAAAATTAATGATAATTATATTATTTAAAATTTTGGAGTTTCTTTCATTACTGAGTATTCATTGGGTAGCCTGACATAAATTATGTTTGCCAAAAAAGTGGAGAGATCTCGGTTTTCGTTTCTTACATTTGTTTAACAAAGCTCTTCTTGGCAAGCAATTATGGCGCTTGTACTCAAGACCCGACTCACTCATTGCACGTATTCTGAAAGGCCGGTATTATAAGAACGGATATGTTCTCCATGCCAATCTGGCTACTCGGCCTTCCTACGAGTGGAGGAGTATTTTTGAATCTAGATCCCTTTTATCACTCGGCTTGCGTCAAGTATTTGGATCAGGATCGCACACCGGATCTGTAATGATATGTGGTTGCCGGCTGATAAACCTCGGTCGTCTCGGAGCCGTCTTCCCGGAGTACCACTTGATCTTAGAGTATCTGATTTATTGGTGGTAAACTCATCAAGTTGGAACATCCCTTTAATCCACGATTTGATAAATAAGGACGACATACCGCTGATCCTATCGATTAGAACATCTTTTCATGCTTCCGATCGTTATTGCTGGCATTACTCAAAATCTGGAACTTATTCTGTCAAATCAAGATACGAAATTGCACTTTCTGACTATAATGATCAAGTTAACGGCTGGCCGGAGCAACCATCGATCACCCCATTGTTGGCTAACATTTGGAAACTACCGGCTTCGAATAAGCTACAACATTTTCTCTAGCAAACCCTCTCTGGAACATTAGCGGTAAATGATCAACTGTTGAAGAAGAAGTTACGGGCAGACGATTTCTGTCACATATGTGGGGCTAGTTGTGAATCTATCAACCATCGACTGTTCTCTTGTCCGCCGGCACTACAAACTTGGGCACTCTCATTGAATAATATTTTTTTACTAGAGATTTGAACTCCTAATTCGTTATTCTTTCATTCTTTAATAAAGTTTTAGAGGGATTTTTCTCTTGAGTTACAAAAAAAAAAAAAATCGTTGTGGAAGAACCAGTTTTTTTTTAGATTCTCTCGCATAAGTGTCACCGTTTCAAATCTTGTACCAATTTTCATAGTTCGGACAGCGTCGGTTTTTCCAGCGTCGGTCATCTCCTCTTTTATTTTATTTTCATTATATTGTTTTTGTTATGCACTTACAAAGAATATGAAAATCAAATCATACCTTCTGCCTTTTTGTATCAATGGTGATACTATTTGTGAGACTTACGCTTTTAAATCTAGTCTTGATTTCAAAAGTGCAAACGTTTCTTTGTTTATATAGATCATCTATTTATCTTTTGAGAAAGTTGCATATTAGAAACAGTGTCTTATCATTTTCGTAAAAAGCAAATGCTTTACGGTTTTCAAATATTTTTTGCATTCCATATTACTTTCCTATCCTATACTTATATCAAATTGTCTTCCAAAACTCATATGAGATTTGATATGTTTTTGTTGGTTTTTTCTCTTAGGGTGTTTTCCGTTGAACGAAACATTGCATTCGCATAATTCTATCTCTGGTGTCTTACTATTAGGATATTAGACATATATGAATCCCTACATACTAGGATTCTTGTTATTCTTGTTAAACATTGCCTATATATTATCTTTGTGTCTTGTAATATGTTGAACACATCAATATACACATTTTACCTAAGTTATTTTATGGTATCAGAGCGAATAATATCTTGATCCTTCTCCCTATTTTTCGCCGTTGCCACCGTCTCTATTCTTTTGATCAATCATTCCCGACGATACTTCATCTTTTACCATGATTAACTCTTCACAACAACCTTCTCTTTATCTTCTAAACGCATCCGAAAATCCCGGTGCCCTAATCTCTTATGTAATTCTCAAAGGAGACAACTATCAAGAATGGTCAGTGGAGCTTTAGAATTCTCTTCTATCCAAACAAAAATTAGGTTTCATCGACGGGAGCATCGTGAAACCTACTTCTCAACTAGATTTGGCGATGTGGAAAGCAGCCAATTCGATGATTATTGGCTGGATTCGCACCTCTATGGATCCAACTATCCGCTCTACAATCTCCTTCTTGTCAGATGCTTCCGCTCTATGGGAAAGTTTCAAGTCGAGATTTTATGTTGGGAACGGGGTATGTAAACAGATACTCAAAGATGAGATCGCAAGGTGCAAATAAGATGGACAATATGTGCTCATAAATTATCGCACAAGCCGTGTTTGTACCTGTGTAGCCGCATCTGACATCGCTAAAGAAAGAGAGGATGATCGCGTGCATCAATTTCTTTTCAGACTTGATCAGCCTTGATTTTCTTCAATTCGATCTACAAACACTGGTGAAAATCCATTACCATCTCTGGCATGCTTATTCGTGTGTTATTCGTGAAGAGTAGAACATCAATAACGTTCAAAGCAAAGAAGTAATCAAGGCGGAAGCGATTGGATTCACCGTAAACATATTCTCCTTCTGTAGCTGCCGTCTCTGGTCCTAGATTCAGAGACAAATATTCACTACATTGCACTCTCTGCAAACGTCAAGGACATGAAGTAATTAAGTGTTTTATTTTGNGGGGGGGGGGGGGGGGGGGGGGGGGGGGCTTGAGCAACAACAACAACGTAACTCCTCTAATGGTGGTTCTCGTGCGCCTGATTCACGTCCCGGACAGAGAGGTGGCCGGCCATCAAAGGGATAGGATCGGGGACGGGGTCGAGCAAACAACACACGAACTGCATCTCATCTCCTTGATTTGAGTCAACTATCTCAACTGTTAGCTCTTCTCCAAGCTCAACCAGGCTCAGCTACTGAAAAACTAGCCGATAACATGAAATTAAGTGACGTTATTATTGACACCGGTGCTTTGCACCACATGACAGGCGATTCTAGCCTTCTTGCTAATATTGTGGATATTGCTCTGGTTTCTATTACGTTTCATGATGGTGGTTTCTCTCGTGCAACAAAGGCTGGCACATTATTCTTAGATTCAAATTATGCTTTGAATGATATTCTCTTTGTTCCTGATTTTACATGCACCTTGATTTCAGTTTCGAGATTATTGAAGCAAATTGGGTGTATCGCTATATTTATTGACACGTTGTGTTTTATTCAGGACCGTTTCAAGAGGATGTTGATTAGAGTGGGTGAGGAGTGTGACAAGGTGTACTATTTTACGGGAATCAAGGTTGTTCGGGTTAACAAGACGTCAGTTAGTCGACCATCCACTGCGTTGTTACATCGTAGATTAGGACATCCTTCTCCTAGTGCTTTGGATTTGATTTCTGGTTGTGATAAGACTTATGCATTTAGGAGTGATTATGATGTGTGTGCCTTGTTCGATCGGATGGGTTTCAAGACTTTCCCCTTCCAAACTCATTCACTTTATATCGAACCGGCAAGGAAATTTCTCGCTTCATTCCGCATTGTCAGCAAGAATCCAAAGAGACATCTTCTTGCTGAGACCGAGGTTCTTTTCTTTTGCCTTGGTAGACTCTACAGGATTCCCTTGGTTGAGTTCGAGCTTATCTTCAGGTTGAGAGATGCAGGACTGTTTCTATAGTTTCCAAAGTTTGATGCTACTCATGATCTTTGGGAAGTAATAGCTCGGGGAAGATTCACATCTAGGAACACGAAGTATACCCGCGTTCACAACCCCACTATCCGAGTGGTTATGAAGATTCTCGGCAATGTATTATCGGGAAAATGGGAATATGGGGCAGCCAACACTCCAAAACTCGAGCACATCCATTATGGTCTCTACCAATTCACCATGACTTGTTGTGAGATGGATCAAGACAAAGATTACCATGATGCTAACTTGGGTTGGATTTTTGTTAAGATTCTATATGGGAGGAAGTTTGTTGCATTGAGGAACCCGACACAAGTTAAAGTGATGGGTAACTTCGCTGCCCCAATTCTTCAGCATATGGGGATTCCTCTCGAGCTTTTCACTCCGGACAAGCTAATAAGAATTGCAGACCGAAAATACATGCTCGGTACCAAGTGGTTTAGGGAATCCTACAAGTACATCTTTGAGGATACACGCAGACAAGAGCGCTCTATCATACTTCCATATCCTTCTCTCACTAGTCTCACAACTTTGGAAAATGTGAGGTTTCTTCCACGACGCGCTGATTTTACGGATTGAGAGACTATTCAGTGGACTGCTGATGCAGCAGAGCGGACTGACAGCATGGTGGAACGGATCTGGAGTTCTCTAGCCAAGATACGTCGCCCAGCTTGCTTTCGGTCTCCTAGGAGACATAGCGATGATGAGGATGATATACTAGGACATGGACAGAGAAGATGCAGTTTGGGATAGACCTCAGACCGATTGCACGTCATCTATCAATATCTTTTTCTTTTTCACTTTGGACTTATGTATTTCTCTTTATTTCATTTTTATGTTTTCTAGACTTATGTTTTTATTCATGTCATTATTCATTCTTCTGGATTTATTTTCACACCAGGGCGGTGTGAAGTAAGTTTGAGGGAGGATATATGATATTACTAACATTATTTTTGATGTTTTGGATTTTTAATGAAATTTTCAAAAAAAAATTGTTTTTATTTAGATGAGTCTAGTCGAGTCGAAAGAACATTGACCAGAACCCATGATGACTACTAACCTAGTGTGAGTTCAATATCTTTTTCTACTTGAGTAACTGACTTAGATTAATTGTTGCATTTAGGATTGGAACCCCATTAACTGATTTATATGCTTTTTAAAGTGCTAGTCTTCTGGATTGTTTATAATTTGATGCTACCTCTACTTTGTTATGACTAAATTTGATTTTAAATTCTCTTATCTATGGTGTTCTAATGATTCAAGTTAGGTATTTTTGTCTTCAGCCGTCTGTAAAACCAAGAGTTCTTTAAATACGATTCTGATCCCCTTCTCCTTCCCTTCAAAAGGTTAAAACTTACTGCTAAAGAAAAAAGAAAAAAAAAACAAGCGAAAGAAAAGCTTAGAAAAATCAGAAAGAAAAAAATGAATGAAAGAAGTGAGAAAAGAAGAAGAAAGGGATGGGATCTGAAGTAGCTCGATGCTCGAATTGGTATGGGGATCGTGAATGACGGATACTCTAGTGCGTCGATCGATACCCCATAAGTAAGAATGCACCTATTTGAACCCATTTAGATCTAATAAGTTGGTTGATATGACTTGATAGTTTGATTGATTGGAATTTAGAGTAGAAAGTATGTTGTTAGTTAGGTGGCAGTGAACAGTCTATTTGCAGTGGTTGTCCGAGATTAGTGTCTTTTAGTTTTTGATGTCTGAACTTGGAGTTGCTGAGATTTTGAGAGTTCATGTCTAGTCTTTCTCAAACCTCTTCTCTATATGTGGTTTTTTTGCTTTACTTGAAGACAAGCAAAGATCTAAGTTTGGGGGAGTTGATATTACTCGGTTTTAATGCCTTATGGTGGGTATTCATACTTGCTATTTGGCATTAAAACGAGTGTTTTCCTTGTAATTTTGACATATTTTCAGGTTTCTGGGGTTCGGGTTATTCAGGAGCAAAAGAATGGATTGTAGGAAGTTTCAGCACAAAACAACTAAGTTTGAAGACGATGGGATCGATCGAGCAAGAGAGGGGTCGATCTAGCCATTTTCATAGAAGAGATCGATCGATCCCTCATACCGAAACTTCTACAAAAAATCAAATCGATCGATCGACATCAAGATCGATCTGAAATCAAGAAGAGATCGATCGATCTACATAGGAGATCGATCAATCCCTGACCACGAACATAATTAAATTTTTTTGTCAATATGACAAATTCTCCCTCAAGATCTATCAAAATTTTCTTATTGGTTTTATTTTATTTTTCTTTTTTAGAACTATAGAAGCCTTAGGCTTAAGTTTATTTTCTTTTTACGCACAAATACTTTTAGATCCAGAGCTTTACAGAGAGACGAATCTCATCCTTGTATTTGGAGAAGAATTATGAACTCTTCTATTTTAATTTATTGTTTTGGTTTTTGATATGCTTTCTTCAATTATGCTTGTTGATTGCTTAGATATGTCTGAGTAGTCGTCTTGTTATGTTTTAGGGGTTTCCGAGGGAAAACATGATTTGATAGTTAGGGTTTAATATAAAGGATTGAAATTGTTAGGTTCTTAGTTTAGATTTGTTCTTAATGCTTGAATTAAACTCGCTATTTAGTTCATTGATATTAGATTGATAAACGCAAAGAGATTTGGTTTAGAGATCCGACATAATCTAGATGAGTAGATGTTCTTTCTTAGCGAGAGTATTGTCTTGAATATTTGTGAACCATTAAATCAGAATTGAATGCTTGATTGAATTATAAGACATGCGAGAGTTTATATCTGATGATTCAACCATAGGGGTTAATACTCTGAGAGGAGATTAATCTAGATATGTCTTTCATGTTAAGAACTATTTTCAAAGTAAAATCTTGCATGTTAACCCGAGCTTTAAAACAGAAGACTTGTGAAATTTCCTAACGCCTTACGTTTTATTTAATTGAATTACAATAGTTTTAATTTATCGCTTAATTTACAATCATTAGAAAAACAAACAACCTTTTAATTATCGTCTTAACTAGAATCGAACGTTTAACTGAAAGCCGCACAATTTGGTCTATGTGGAATTCGACCAAAGTTAAACTACTGAGACATGCTCTCTGCAATGGAGATTTAGGATTAAAATCATGAGGCTATCAATGAGTTTGGTACCCAGAGTCGGAAATGTATATTTGTTGGGTATCCTCATGGTCAAAAGGGTTGGTGATTATATGACTTGGATAAACAACAATTATTTGTCAGTCGGGATGTCGTTTTTCATGAAGATACTTTCCCTTATTCGCCGATCCCGATTTCGGTTATTACTTCTCCTCTCAACGTTTCCTCTTATGATTGGTTGTTACCGGTTCAGGCTCCTCTTGCTCAACCCGTCGTGACTAAAGAGGTGCAAGTACCTCTTCCTTCTTCCCCACCTCCGGTTGATGAGCATGTTACACCGTCGTCTTCGGGTCTTCTCGAGCTACTAGTAAGAGTTCATCGCGCTAAGAAACCCTCCGTTTTACTTAAAGATTTTTTTCGTCCTATAGTACACCCACCTACAGCTCACGCCTTTTCCCTCACACGCTCCGGTCATGCTGTCTCCTCTTCGGTCTCGGGTAATTCACTTTATCTTGTAGCTCCTTCTGAGCCTCGTACTTACCGAGAAGCAGCCAGAGACAAGTTTTAGTGTGATGCTATGATTAAAGAAATCAAGGCATTGGAACTTAATAAGACTTGGGATATCACTAACTTACCACTGAGGAAGAGAACTATTTGTTGTAAGTGAGTGTTCAAGCTTAAATACAACTCTGACGGGTTTCTTGAACGTCATAAAGCTAGACTTGACGTTCTAAGGAATCGTCAGAAGGAAGGCATTGATTTTAATGAAAATTTCGCTCCGGTTGCGAAGATATCTACCATTCGGTTGGTCCTAGGTATTGTTGTGGCTAAACAATATCCTGTCCATTAAATGGACGTACGTAATGCCTTTCTTCACGGTGATCTTGCAGAAGAAGTTTATATAATGCTACCGCCGGGTTTCCGCTCTACTGATGCATTTCAAGTTTGCCGTTTTTGCAAATCGCTTTAAGGTCTTCGCCAAGTTCCGCTATGTTGGTTTGCCAAGCTAAGTACCACATTACGTCAATACGGTTGTAAACAAAATTACAAAGATTACTCTTTTTTCTCTCTTGTTCGCAGCAATGTAGCACTACATATCCTCGTCTATGTTGACGACTTCATAATCGTGGCGAACGACGCTAAGGCTTTGGATAGTTTCAAAGCTCATCTTCGATAGTGTTTTCATATGAAAGATCTTGGTCCTTTGAAGTATTTCCTTGACATTGAGGTCTCTCGCACCAGTCACGATATGTATCTCTCTCAACAAAAGTACGCTAATGATATTGTTACAGAGGATGGAATAACCGATGCTAAGCCTTCTCCTGTACCGATTGAACATAATCACAAGCTTGATTCTGTTGATAGTCCGCCTGTGACTGATTTGGCGCGCTATCGTCGTCTCGTTGGACGATTTATTTATCTCACTATCACTCATCCTGATCTAACTTATGCGGTGCATATTCTGTCCCAGTTTATGCAAGCATCATACAAGCTCATATGGTCACAGCTTTGAGACTAGTTCGTTACTTAAAAGGGACACTAGCACATGGTGTGTTTCTTGACTTTACCTCGTCTCTTAAGATTACTGCTTATTGCAATTCGGATTGGACAGTTTGTCCGCTTACCCGTTGCTCACTCTCCGCATATGTTGTTTACTTGGACTCTTCTCCTATCTCATAGAAGACCAAGAAGCAACAAACAGTCTCTAATTCGTCTGCCGAAGCGAAATACTATGCTATGGCATACAATCTTCGAGAGCTTAAATGGATTCGTGAGATCCTCCATACTTTCGGTCTTTCTCATGATGAACCTATGGAAATATTATGTGATGGACATACGGCTTTCCACATAGCTTTCAATCCGGTTTTTCATGAAAAAACTAAACATATTGAAGTTGATTGCCACCAAGTCCGTGATGCTGTTCAAGATGGTCTTATCGTTACCTCTCATATATCTACGCATGACCAGCCTGTCGTTCTCCTTACCAAAGCTCTTCCACGACCTACCTTCGAGACACTAGTTTCCAAGTTTAGTATCTGAAACTCCGCATTGTCAACTTGAGGGGAAGGGGGTATTAGGATATTAGATATACATGAATCCCTATTTACTAGGATTCTTGTTATTCTTGTTAGACATTGCCTATATATTATTTTGTATCTTGTAATCTATTAAACACATCAATATACACATTTTACCTAAAATATTTCATTTTCATGGCCGTTCGTGCTCGGTTTTATGTTTATTTCAAACAATTTCTTCAGAATTTTTCAATGGTTTCGATTTAAAAGTCAAAAATCAAAATCTTAAAATACCACGGTTGGGTGCGAAGACGAAGAAGCTTTGGATGTAGTTTTACTGTAAGTGCGAACGAAAGTATGTTGGAAACATTATTTATATTACACATGTGGTTTTTATAAAAGCGGGAATGATAAACGTTTCGTGCGATCAAAATGGATTTATTTCAAAATTGGAATTTCAACATTGGGTTATGATGCGAAATGATTGGTATTACATTGTCCATACTACAACACTTGTAACGGAAATAATATGGCCTTTTTGGAAGATTCGGAGATTATTATACATACCAATTTGGCATACGAATCGAATCAGAATGAGTTTGGTTTCAAAAAAGGAAAATATCAGTGTTTATCACTTGTTAGCGAATAAAACTTATCTTTAACGGAAGCGTCATGTAAAACTTCACTTCTTTTATTAAACTGTTTTCATTGTATAATTCATCTTTCTATTATGTAATAGTTTGTTTTTGAAGTTGTGTATTATATCTTTGTGATAAGGTTTTGATGTGAATGAAATGAAAATACATTGTTGAAAAAAAAAAAGAGAAATACTTTAATGTAAACTCCAAAAATTCCACTCATCATTGATTCCTTTGTCGATTATACCGCAAACTTTGATACTTTTTCATTTCATCCTCATCGAATCTCCATTTGCTTACCTTTTTCACTCCTGCGACTCTTTTCTCCTGCAAACCCTAATCTTCAGAAAGAGGGGTTTCTTCTAATTCTCAATTTTATCCTTTAAGATTCTCGCTGATCATGGATTCCGAAGATGACATGCTCGATGCGCACGATATAGAGTCAGGGGATGATGATTTCTACAGCGGCGGAACCGATGATTACAACGATAGTGATGATAATGGAGAACCCGATTACGGATTTGTTGAAGAAGATGCTGATGATTCCGCTATGATCGCCTCACATCGCTCTCAGGTGGGGTTTTTGATCCAATTGCTATTAAGTGTTGAAATCCTTTGATTTTAATAATTGTGTATGTTTTATGACTTGGGTGCTTACAAATCTTGTAAATTTCGAATTTTCTATGGTAAATTTTCAGTTTTTGAGGTTGTAGTTACATTTCATTGTTTGCTTACTTAGATAGCTTAAGGAACTATTTGTTGTTGAGTTTGTTTATGTTTTAATCAGTTGTTTTATGTGATCATTGACTCATTATTCTTGTAATTTTGACTTGTTTTCAGAAAAATTATTGTGTTTTAAAAGAAGAAGATATTCTCAAGCACCAGAAGGATGATATTGAACGAGTTTCTGTTGTCCTCTCAATACGTGAAGTTGAAGCTAGTTTTCTACTTCGTCACTATCACTGGTAAAATTGCTTTTTGACATTTATTGTTCGG
>OVBE01016660.1:0-10838 GCA_900406425.1 Iberis pinnata | reverse complement strand
CGAAATATAAATACAAAACGAAAAAAAATTCTTGTCAAAATACGGGTTTCCACACATATACCGGAGGTGGAATTAGAGGTTGAGCTGTATGACGTGGTGACGATGGTAGGAAAGGGATCAGATTGTGTGAAGCTTAAACATATGGAAGACGTGGGGATGAAACAGAGTGAGCAGGCTGAGCAAGGAGCTTAAAGGGGAAAGTGTTTTCGAGGAATTTAACGTGTCGAGATGTATACAAGCGTCCAGAGAGAGGTTCAAGACAGAGATATACACTATGCGTAAGAGAGTACCCAACAAAGACACATGAGATATATCGATCATCTAGTTTGGTTGGTGCGTAAGGTCGTAACCACGGGAAGCATTGACAACCGAAAACCTGAAGCTTATGATAGTTTGGAGTCTGATTGAAAAGCTTATGATAAGGGGAAAAATGGTGGAGTACCGGAGTGGACATACGGTTGATTAAATAAACGGTCGCAACAAATGCATATGGACAATACTATTTTGGAATTGATGTTGTATTAAGCAATGTAAGTCCGGTTTCGACTATATGCCAAGGCTTTCGCTCCGAGATCCCATTGTGTTCATGGGTATGCTGTGGTGATGTGAGATGAGAGATACCATGTTGAGAAAAGAATGGCCGAAAAGCTAGAAACTCACCACTATTACGGAGTAGACAATGGTAATTTTAGTTTTGAAACGATTTTCAACCAGATTTTTGAACGAAATAAATACATCTCGGACCTGAGATTTGCGTTCCAACGGAAAGAACCACATATACCTTGTATAGTGATCCACAAAGTTGAGATAATATTTTTGATTTGAGTGTGAAAGAATGAGAGATGTCCATACATCATTATAGAGATATTGTAAAGGTTTGTATGAGATAATTGTGTTTACAGAGAATGACAATTTATGAGACTTGTTTTGAAGACAATCAGAACAAGAAGAAAAATGCACTTTATTATCTGCAACTGGTAAATCAAACTGAGACAACATAGTTTTTAAAAGTGGAAAAGATAAGTGGCCTAGCCTAAAGTGCCATAACGACAAAGAAGGTTTAGAAGAGGAAGTGGCAAGATGAGAAGTTATAGAAGATGAAGAGGAAAGGGGCCACTCATACAGCTCATCCTTAGTTCGTCCTTGGAGTAAGCCTCCGTGCTGAAATCCTTCACCTGAAAAGATGTCGGAAAGAATTGAACATAGACGATAAATAGAGACAAGATTTTTGTGTAAACTCGGAACACACAAAACATCAGTCAAAGAAAGGGGTTTGAGAGGAGTAGGGAGATAAGTAGAACCAGTATGAGATATGGAAAGACTCGAACCATCAGCAATTATGACATCGTTACCTCCATTATAAGGCTGATGCAAAGACAGATTTTGCAGATCCGATGTTAGTGATGCGTCGCACCGCTGTCCATGATCCAATTTGAGGCATTGTACTGAGGCTGGGCTGTGGCTAAATGTGCACGAGGTTGACAAGAGGGAGAGGACGACGATACAAAGTTGAAGGAAGCTGGAGAAAGCTGAAACTACGAGCATCTGCGGGCACTATGGCCATGAACTCCACATATTTGGCAGCGGCCTTGATAACCACGAGTATTCCGATTTTCTGAGCCATATTGGAACTGCTGTTGCTGCCAAGTTGGAGTGTAGTGTTGATTAGAACGGCTGGTACTAGTATTGTTGCGAGACAGATTGTTGTTGGAGCGAGGCTTGTTGTTATACATAATTGCATTTGCCGAGATTGGTAAAGAAGGAGTAGAGGGAATCAAAGCCTGAAGTTTAACTTCATGATTGATAAGTTTTTCATGAACTTCAACAAGAGACGGTGAGGAATCACATGCATCAAGTTGATCTTTTACGGTTTTATATTCATCTGGAAGGCCATCCACAATGATATCAATATGATCTTCAAGATCTCAAGGCTTGCCAAGTGTGGCTAGCTGATCAAAACGCGTGATGGAGCCTTGTATGTATTCATCAATGGACTTGGTTCCCTTTGTCTAGGACTTGAGTTGCAGATGAATCTTTTAGATGTCTGCGGCTTGGCTTAGCGTAGGTGTTCGAGAGAGGAGTCCAAATATCCGCCGAGGTCACTGTTTGAGAAAGAAGTGGTTGAATAGAAGAAGAGATGGCTCCAAGCAGAGCGCTATAGATGAGACGATACTCTTCCAGAAAACGTAAGCAGGGTTCGATGATCCATTAGCAAGAGCTGTCGATGGAGCAGAGACAGAGCCATCGAGATATCCATGAAGATTGTACCCTTTTGAGAAGAGATTGAATCTGACGTCCCCACATGAGAAAGTTTGTTGAAGTGAGTTTGGTTACATTAGTCATACTAACATTCAACAGAACATTAGCATTGGTAGAGATAACTGAATCAAGTGAAGGAGTAGTCATGATTGAATTGGAGAAGAAAACGGCTGGAATTTTTTTTAGGTTTAAGGTATATATCACAGCTCTGATACCATATAATATTAAGGATATATTGATTTATTAAGATACTTTACAGCCTATATATATATGAGTACAAGTAGGTTTAAGAGACTAGGATATTTACATAATACATTTTCATATATATATTCTACACATACCTTTCAAAATTTCTGTACTAGTTTTACCAAAACCGTGTCTCGAGTCTCCCGTTGTATTTTAGATTAATTTTTTACACAATCAAGTTTAAAGAAGAGACTATACTGAGATAATAACCCAAAATTCTGACGAATATAACACACAATCAAATACAATTTGCAAAGAAAACTGAATGAAAAAATCTCCAAATCGATAAAAAATATAAAACTCTAAAAAAACATATCAGGCGTTGCGAAAGACATTTATTAGCTAGAGGAGTATGCTTGGTCGTTCGGATATCCGAAATCGATCGGGTCCGGATTTTTCGAATTTTTGGTTTTTCGACTATAAAATCCGTTCGGTTATTTTAGGACTTCATATCGGATTTGGTTCTGTTGTCCTCGGATTCGATTCGAATTCATGATCGAATATTTGGATATCCAAAATTATCCAAAATAACCCAAATTATTTTTTTTAAAAACACAACAAGAAACAAGTTACATTGTTTTGATTTGAGAGTTCTCTATCTTATTTTGATTTTTACAGTGGTAAAGAGAAGTAAAAGTCGGAGTTGGGTTTAGATGCAATCATATTGAATTTTTTTGTCCAAATTTGATTTTGAGCAAAACAATGGTTAATCCATAATTATAATTTATTGAAACAAAGCTTGATTAACCAAACACCAAGGCTTAGTGACAACCTAAAACACACAACTACTACCCCTAAACTCAATACATATTTAACTCGATCCAACATTATCCTCATAACTTAAACCATACATATACGATATCTCTTTAAAGTTAGTCTCTGTAACTATGCACTTATAAATACAAAATTCATAAAGACATATATATGATTGTGAATTTTTTGAAGTCTCATATGGAGAAAATCTTGAGAATTGAAAATATTGTGTTTCTAAAATATGTAATTGGAGATGATATCGCTAAAAAAAAAAACAAAGAAGAGGAATCGACAAAAGAAATAGAAGAAGATGTGAATCGTTGTAGTATGCTATTAAGAAACCTAGAGTTATAAATAAATTTCGATTATTTCATATATTCGAAATATGTTCGGATATATTTGATTGGGTTCGATATATCTGATTAAATTCGGATAACCAAACCAAATAAATATAATATTCATTCAGATATTTTACTTCATCCGAATCTGATTCGATCCCAATTTTTTAAATCGGTTTCGGATTTCAAGATATTATACCTAGCGAGAAACCGTTTGCACCCTCACTTGAATAATTCGAAACACTAAAATGACTAAAAGCCTACTAGACAAGACAAATGTTGATTAATAATACTGTTATTCTTAGACACGGTTTGTGAATATAGTGAAATGCGCGAATGTGCGTATAATTGGGCCGATATTGTAAAGCCCAATTTAAAACATTCTTTTAATAATGTAAGCCTTTTACTTGTTCTGCCTCGATCAATGTTTCACTCTCAGATGCGTAACAAAGCTTGAATCGATCAAGAGGCAGAACGTAGAACAACAAAATCGTGAATGTGAAAAGAAAAAAAAACCTTACACATCTCTAGTCGTTATCTTTTACAAAGATCAGTTTTTTTCTTCTTCTTGGAAATCGAGTTTAACAATCTTAGCAATTATATTACAAAAAAGCACATCTGATTCTGTGTTTGAAACCCAGAAAGGTCAGAAGAAATCACCAGAGAGAGAGATGAATGAAAGAAGAAGAAGAAGAATGGTGAATGAGAGAGAAGCGAAGTTTCCATGTGCAGAGTTTGGTAAAAAGGGGTATGAATCTGGTGGAGGTAACATACATTCATCTCCATTAAAATAAACTTTTCTCGGAAAAGCCCAACCTTGCTTGAAAGTGAATGTCTTTTGATCTTTCTGTAACAAAACCTCTGATTGTACATTCCCTGAAGGTCCAGCTTCCATTAACAAATCATTGTAAAATTTCATCCCATAGAACATTCCAGTATCATCTGCATTATAAATAAAATTAGGAAATTTTAGAGCTTGAATTGTTAGGGTTTTGAAGGTTGAGAGAGAGACTTACTTATGGATCCATAAGGAACAACTGGTTTATAATCAAAGCTGAAAACTTGAGTCACATTATTGAGATTTGGATGTTGAACTGCTAAAGTCCAAAGTGTATGATTCATCCTGTAATTGAAATTAGTAATAGCTATCTTAACTCGCCAATAGTCTTTGTAGTTAACTTTAACATGCCAGTGAACTCTAACAGGACACATATGATGTGTGCATTGTAGCAAAGGAGCATTGTCTTTTCTTGGTGTGTTGATACCTTTCATAGTCAGAATCTTAGAATCATTCCTGCAATAAGAGATTGATAATGTCAGCTTATAAGAGTTTGAGTTTCATTGATTTGGTTTTTCTTTTTGCTTACTTGATGCAGCTCTTTTTGTTTTCACAACCACAAGCACAAGATGGGCAAGGAGTTATTGTATCATTGTAGAAAGAAGAGAAGGAGACACAACAACTTGGATGCTTTCTTGCTAGAAACTGTGAGTATGTGCAAGTAACATTCCATGTCACTGCATAAACAATGTTTAGAGATAAATGATACCATATAGGTCCGTTTAACATCTTCTAGTAGGTGCGGGCATTTAAACCGAACTGAATTTAGTTCAGCTAATTCGGTTTGTTTTATTCGGTTAATTCGGTTAAATTTGGCGATTTTTATTTTAATTCGGTTTTCGGTTTGGTTTGGCAACAATTTTTTTTACTAAATTAACCAAACCAAACTGAACCTAACGTGCTAAAATTAACCCCAAAAAACCCGTGAAAATTAACCATAATTTAACCGAAATTGAGATTTTAGAACTGGAAAAACCGAACTTCAAAAACGAAAAACCGAACCGAACAAACAGAAGAAACCGAATGCCCACCCCTGTCTTCTAGATTAGATTTATCCCAAGTTTACTTACTCAAAGCTTGTGTTTTTCGCCGTTTATCAGTAGTAAGAAAAGCGGAAGATGGCACAATTTTAGCAGGACCACAAGTGTAACCAAGCCCAGGACCAAGCAATGTGAAGTTTTTAGGAAGCTTAACCGTTTTGTTAGTAGTTCCAGCTAAACCAACACTAACTTGAAACTGTGATACAGCAGATGATGGGTCTTGACCCCAAGCTGCAACTACACCGCCTTTACAACAGTTTGAGAACTGTTGATTGTACGGCACACCTGGTAATAGATCAACAACTGTCGGTGTTTTCTTACAGCAATGAGGTACATTTCCTTTGAACTTGGAACAATCTCCTTGCTCTGTTGTTTGTGCACCAACCATTGACCAAATCACTTCTTTCTTTGCCCATGACCAGCCTAATGTCCAACCCGGGTTTTGTATGTGCCGATACATTTGAAAGTTGTTCATAGTTACAGTGGCCTACAAGTTCACATAAAGAGATGATAATGCAACTTCAAATGTACATACAAGCGTGCTGATGAATCTTACCACATAGCCATCTGCTGTCCAAGACATGATATCCCATTTGATTGTAATGTTCCCATTAGGATCCAATGGATCATAAGCAGCTGTAATCAAAATTTAATAACTAAATAAGTTAAGGTTTTGTAGATATCAGGAGGAAATGAAATTTAATGAATAGATAGAACTCACAAGCACTAAGGATGATTATGAAGAAGCAGAAGCAAAAAAGGAGTCTCATCTTCTTTAATCTTCAGTTTCTTCTTGTTAGTCTCCTTCAAGAATTGGAAAATTGATGTGTTTATGGATTTAAGCAAAAGCTTTTGCAGATTATAGATGAAGATGGGCTTTTACCTAATTGTTGGTACGTTCTAGAAATTTATTCTTTTCTTTGTTTCCCATAGCTTAAAGCAATGTATATGGTGATTGATAATAAAACAGCAACAGAAAACTGACGTGTTCTTGTCCGAACACAACATCTCAACTGTCTTTTGAAACCCTAATGATTCAAAGATGAGAAGTGAGGAATGTAACTTGAGGTTGAAGACAATAACTGTGGAGGAAACTTAGCTGTGTCATGAGTCAACTTCTGACACATATGTATCTCCCAACTTAGCTTACTATCTTTTTAAGCAATTATTTTTTAATAAAAATTAATTCCTCTTGTGATTGTTTTATTGTGATTAATGGTACACANTCCAAAAAAAAAAAAAAAAAAAAGGAACCAAAAAAAAAAAAAAAAAGAATTCTTGCTATATATTGCACTAGAAGTTTTAGTAGTACTCTAATTCTATTCAACTTTTAATATATCATCATAACAACAAAATGTGTAGAGTAGACAAGATCAGTCTAACAAAAATGGTGGCCCGTGTCTTCTTCTATATCTGTCATTCAAATATTTTATTAGCTTGAGGACGTGTTCAAGTTAACAAAAAATTTTGTTGTATTACAAAAAAACTAAATGAAACCACAATAATTATAATACAAATCGCATAGATAAATTAGACAGACATATCTTATTTATATAATTTAATTTCGTAAATTTTTACTAAGTTACTATTTTCTTTGGTTTAAATACGAATTTAATGGTTTATATGAAAATATTTATTATTAAATTTACATTTTTTTTATTGAGACACATGCACTTGTATATGTTCAAACTTTAAAGCAGAAAAGTTATTAAAGTGTACAATCTGTAATTTTCTAAAAGAAACATCATATAAAAAAAATGAATTGATGTACGTTAATAAAAATCAAAATGTGAACCAATATATTTTAAGAAAAAATTAGCTAAAATTGAATTGGTTTGAACAACAAATTAAACCTATACTTTATAAAAAAAAATAAACAAATTAAACCTATGTAAAGTTTTAGGGATTTAAAAACATATTATTTTGCTAAGTACATAATATAACATTAGCAAAAAAAAATGTCTTAATGTATTTTGGGTAGGTCAATTGACCACCCCATTTCCAACATGGGTCCTGATCCAGAAAATTTGTTTAATGGGGTTAAAATATTTCTTTACTAATATCTAAGTTTTATAAATTTTAACTAATTAGACTCACAAAACCAACACATTAGTGCAATAAAATCAAAACTAATTGGGTTGGGTCAAACTTATAATTTAGTTGGGGTCAAATTTACAATTAAAAATTCCAAACATACTATTAAATTATTTTATCCAAAAATATCACAAACATAAAAAAGTAATTTTTAAGGGTTTAAAATTAAAAATTTTAGTTTGGGTGAATTTATGGTTTGGTTTTGAAAATGGTAGAATTTGGGTTTGGAGGTTTATAGTTTAATTTGAAGTTTAAAATTATAGTATTTTTAAAACAAAAACAATTTTGTTGTATTTTTGAAATATACATAACTTTTTATGGTATTTTCGGTATTTTTCAGCCAAGTGATGGGTTGTTTGTTCTACTGCGTGCGGCCTAACAGAATCTATATCAGAGAATAGAAAATGTAGCCATAATCCATGGCTAAGCCTCAGAATGGGACCAACAGTGCAGTATAAGCGGCCAAAAGGTTGTATAAATTTCAAATAAAAAGTGTATAAAACTACGAAGTCTCCGTATAATATAAGGAAAAAAAGAGGGCAGCACAAAGATGGCCGAATCAAAAGCCCCAACGGATTTTAGAAGAAAAAACTCTGCAAAGAATACAGTAAACTGTTTTTGAGACGACAAAATTGGTCTTCAGATTGAGTGCTGCTTCTTCTACTTAGAAATCTTCAGACAAAATCTTTCAACGGACAGTCAATCCATGAGTTTCTGTTGATGCTTGTGTACCTTCTTCCTCTGTCACCTTATTTGCTTGAATTGTACTGATAACATTCCTTATATTATCCTGCAAAAAATCCAATGTGAAATGAATCAATGAAGATGTCATTCTTACACATATACGTATTGTCAATATCTCGGTAAATTTAAACTCGCGGTTTTGTATATACCCGCCAAACTGCAAGCTTTGTTCTAAGAGATTTCCATTGCTTTTGTCCAAATTCACGCTCGGCACACCGGCTGAAATATGAACAAATGTGATAAGTATGAGAATATGTAATGAGTTTACAAATAATGACCAAAGAAGAGCTTAAAGAGCTTGCCTGACAATAACAACTTGGTTCATCTGATCCATTTTACAATCAACCAATTTTGCAGTTATTGCCTTAACCACCCACAGTTCAATTTCCTCGTCATTTACCTGTAATTCCATAAATATTTATGAATTTTAACAGCAACCAAAAAAGGTTAACAAAGCTTTCTGTATTACACAGAGCAAGATAATTCACCTGTAGAGAGTTCTTGATAGAGTCATACGGTATTTTCCCAGATTCATCTGAGGCTAAATCCACTAGTGACAGCAATCTCATCTTCGCTATACAGTCTTCCTCGACAAGTCCTACAAAAACCATATATCGCCTATTATCCAGAATACTTAAAAGATTTCACTAAAGAATAAAGGATTCATCTAGACTTTTCTGTTAAGTAATAAACAGATAAGAACAATAAATACCATAGGTTTGCAGTAAACTTGAATTTGCATTTTGGAATTCCATGTATGCATCCAGCCTCTGGGTTAGAAAGATCTTCAGTAATTGGTAAACCGGTGCATTGTTAGGATCCTTCTCCAATTGTGTAATGGCTGGCATGTTTAATAAATCGCACTGAAATTGAAATAAAAAATGTTAACAATTCCTAAGAACTCAAGAGCAACAATCTTATATATTTGAACCAAATGATGCTTTATGAACTATAATACCTGAAATATACCAGGAGCCTTGACAAATTCAATAACAGCTCGTACAGCTTCCTCTTTGGCTTCACCCAAGACCTGGGTATCCTCGTTGGAGAAAGTCGCCAAATATTTTGTTACGAAATTAAGGGATTCTTTTGCCAAACTAGAAAGAACATTGACATAAAAATATCCATGAGGCCAGTGGTACACCTAAATAGAAAAGATAGGGAAAAAAAAAAAAAAAAATAGAGAACGACTGACGATGAGCAGAGTATCAACCTTGTTGCAGTACCTTTTATTTTCTCTCAACACATTAGCAATGGCAAGGAATAGTTCTCGCTGATCTTTGATGTCAATATTCCACTCGTTTAAGAAGTTGTCAATCTTCTTAAAGGATGGCACTATATATTCGGTAACCTTCCCGTTCACAGCCAATTCGAGAGCTTTCATATATACTTGAAAACGAGCACTTGCTTGGTCCAACAGATTATATAGGTTGAAGAGGCTGTACAAAGAAGCATGTAATACATAAATAGAGCATTAAAATCCAACAATAAAATAGCTCAAAAGATTCATAAGATTATACATTTTCAAACGCAATGAAGCTTTGTCGTTAGGCTGTTGAACAACCTTAGAAGCTATAGCTTTAACCACTTCAGAGACTTCCTCAGGACTATTCACATTCTTGACAATGCTGCAAACTATGGTGTAGGTACACTCAAAATCTGATAAGAGAGGCAAACAACATCAAATCATGGGGACAAAAGAATTGCATCAGAAAAAAGTGAGCTTGTGTTATGGTAAAAGTGATAAAAGACAAACCTTTCTCAGAGAGCTTGGATGATACCAAATCAGCTGAAGTTACCATTAACGTTGCTAAATCTAACAACCTTCCCGCTACTATACACTCCTCTGCCTCTCTACATAGTCTTGTAACTTGAGGTTCTGCAACCTAACAAAACAAAAAAAGCCATAAAAACAATCCTTCACCAAACCGATACTATAATGTGGCAAATTCATATGAGACGAGAAAGCAGATAAAAAGAGATTCTTATATTCCACAGGACGCTTGATCAAGAGATTAATATTTCTCAAATTGTCATGAGAATCCAGTAAGTACTCGTAATTTCTCCAAATAAACAAAAATTCAACACTTTCAGAGTCCAAAACACATGCATGTGATCGTCAAGATATACAATCGTTAGCAGATGACGATGGTTCGAAAATATACCTCAGGACCCGCATCGGCCCAGGCAAGCTGGGAAGTAAAACGGACTATAGCGAGTGAAGGATCTTCTTCTGAGGTAGGAACAATTGTCGTCATCTTCTTCTCTGGTTCGAATCTATATGCTCTACTCTCGATAGAGTTCTAACCTCTAATCCTAAATCCCAACGAGAAGTTCTTCAGCAGCTGAGCAGAGAGATAATGAAACAAAAGAAAACCCTAATCGACAGTTTAATGCTTAAATTCTGGATAAGGATTAAACAGAATCCGGTTCATAAAACAATTAGGAAAATTAGGAAAAAGTTGACAGAAAGAACATACAACAACAACAACAATTAGGAAAATATTATATATATATATATATATA
>OVBE01016659.1:0-10839 GCA_900406425.1 Iberis pinnata | reverse complement strand
TAACTTATTAAATATATATATATATATATATATATATATATAATTTTAAATTGAATTCTCTAGCATCTTATTTGTCAAAATGTTTAAATTATATTTCTTATACTCATACAACAGTTACATATATAAACCTAACATATTTATTTGATTATAATAATGCAAGAGTACACCTCAATTCTTGTTTCCTTTTGATTGGTTTTCGAAAGATATAATCAATTAAGTGTAACTTAGTCTAATATTTAGATCTAATGAAAAATTAGCCTATATTATAAATTAACTTTCTTTGTCTTTTAAGATCACAAGACATAAAACATACAAAATTACACATCAAGAAAAGAAAAACAGCTATTGAATATAAAAAACTATTATCATAAACAAAACATAATTTGTTCTTAGTTGTGACAATTCTATAGACAAACAATACACCTCTTCCATTAATGAAGATGGCAATTACAAATAAAATCTTCTAATAGATGAATAATGAAAAATATACTTTTGAAACCACATTTTCATTAATTAGATGAATAATATAAATTTAGAAAACAATAAAATGAAAAATATGATTCCTGTTAGTATTAAAACATTTATAAGTTTAAAAAATAAAATTCGAAACAAAAAAAAAACTTTACCTACTTACAAAAACTAATAGCATATTCAGTCTCTACGAAAACAAATTTTTATGAAAAATATTGTTTTGCAAAACAACAATTGTAAATGTCACTCATAAACAACAAACAACAACATTTTTTTGTAGACTATTCATCTTAATGCAAAATACACATTTGTTTCATTTTAAATAACAAAATAAAAACGAAAAAAAACAAGATGCTTAAAAATTTATTTTCAGGAAAATAAAACATACCACACATTTTAAATTAACAATATCTACAATAAAATTGTGTTTTGCGAAAAATCAAATATAAATACAAAATAAAACAATTACACAATGAAACAATGCAACAGAAAAAATTCTTAATTATAAGAACTACATTTTGTTATAGAACTAAAAGCATGAAATACCAATAAAATATTAACGTCAATAGAGATATAGCTAACAATCATCATTTTTTAAGAATTGTAGATAAATAAATATATATAACAGAATGAAGAACTAAAAAACTCTTTAAGTTGAGAGGGATAATTATTATCGTTTAAGTAGAGTGGAGAACAAGAATTTTTTAGAAAGAACACTTAGCCATAATTTTTTAATTTACAAATGAACATAAAATTTAATTACCTTTTTATATATGAACGAAAAGACACTTTAAAGATACAACTATTCAAATGCACCCTTTACTTATTTTTGGTAGTGGTATGATAGAGATATAAAGGAATGATAAAATAAAAATATTTCTTAATCATGGCTTTCATTAAAATTAAATTTTATTTAGGGAAGACGTATCTTTTATGGTAAATTTTATTTAATGAAGCGGTATCTTATATGGAGGTTATGGTTCTATTCATGTCTTTTCACATTTACATTAAAAAAGTAGTTACAAATGAAATTCAAAAAAAAAAAAAATGTGAAAAGATATGAATAAAACAAAACCTCTACAAAAGATATCTCTTCATTTAATATAACTAACATAAACAAGTATTAAAATAAATAGTAACTAGTTACAAATAAAAAAACAAAATAAAAAGACATGAATGAACATCACAACCACTACAAAAAACACTTCTTCTTTTAATAAATAATAAATTTCAGTCTAATTAAAAATATAAAATTCTCATACATTAAAAAAGAAGTTACAAATGAAGTATAAAAAAGAATGTGAAAAGACATGATAAAAAAAACCTCCACAAAAAACACATCTTCACTCAGTAAAGTTAAATTTCAGTTTAATTAAAAAATTAATAAAATGGAAAGTCATACCTCTCCAAGTGATACCTCTTCCACTAATAATGTGAAAAGACATGAATAAAATCATAACCTCCTTAAAAGATATTTTTTCATTCAATATAAATAACATAAACAAGTATTAAAAATAAATAATAAGAAGTTACAAATAAAATACAAATGGAAATATGAAGAGACATGAATGAACATCACACTACAAAAAAACACTTCTTCGCTTAAAAAAAATATATTTTAATCTAATTAAAAATATAAATATGTGATACATTAAAAAAAAGAAGTTACAAATGAAATACAAAAAAAAAATGTGAAAAGACATGATAAAAAAAACCTCCACAAAAGACACCTCTTCACTCAATAAAACTAAATTTCAATTTAATTAAAAAATAATAAAATGGAAAATCATACCTCTTCAAGTGACACATCTTCAAGTGGCACATATTCCATTAATAAAGATTGTTATTATTATAAGTACTGTGAGAACAAGTTATTACTGATTTCTGTAATTTTATTATTATAAACAAAACATAATATAAGAAACAATTCTATTATTTATCTCATATGTAATTAACAAACAAATTGAGAAGCTTCGTTTCATGAAAAAAAAAATCCAAATCATCAATCTAGATATGAAAGAGACACTCCTCTTAGAACACTCCTCCAACGTACAAAAAGTCAAATATAACAGATTTTATATATGATTAAATGCGTAAATCTCATGAATTTTCATCAAGGGTTCATCAGCTTAACAAAACCAAGATAGATATACATTTCAATGAACAAAAAGACACAATTATTGAACCTATTCTTATAAAATATATGAAAATGGAAGATGTGGAGTATGAATAAAATACACATTTTCAAGACACCTCTTTAAAAATAGGTGTTTAAAAACACTAATTTAAATATATATAAAAAGCTAGAAAAAACCCTAGTTTCTCTCTCGAGCTCACGAACCGAGGCGCCGTTTGGTGAAATGAGTTTCTCCGACGCCGGTAGAGCTGCAGCTCACCGTCGTCGGCCCTGCCTCTTAATATCCTTTGCGTTCTTTTATTTGTCTTTGCCTTTTGTTTTTCATCATCTCGGCTTCATCTCTATCGAAATGTGTGGCTGGTCACCGTTGGGTTTTCCGATGGGGATAGGACCTATCCGGTGAGGAAGACATCTTCCGGCTATGGGCTTCTTCCAACTCGGCTATTTATCAAAGTGTCGTCATGCCCTTTCTATGAAGACTGCCATTTCATATCTGGTTTTTGAAGGTAATCGAAGACCTTTATTGCAACACCTTGACTAGATTTCATCGTCGGTGAATGCTCTCCTGGTTGAGAGGCTACGATATGCTAACGGAGCTCTACCCTTGGTGGACTCGTCGCCATTATTTCATCTCCTAGAAGATGATATTGTTTGCCTCAAGGCCTTGCGTATCTTGAGCTCATCTCTTATTTATTTGAACATCTTTACCAAGTTCTTATCTCCGATCCGGTTGGGCTCTTATCTACTATTGAGAAATTTCATGGCTTTTGCCACATATCTACCGGGTCCTTCTCTAGTAACTCATACCGGTGGACAAGTCCTCCTGTTGTTTAAGGTGTTTGTATGCTCGACGTTTATAGTCAATCAGAAGCTTAGAAGGAAAGTTTAAGCCGGGAATCACTTGGTGAAGTTTTTCCAACCTCTTCTGCTGCGACCAAAATGTTGCTGAGATACAATCCATTTATTGGTAAATAGGTTGACTTTTTAAACCCTCAAAGATCTAATATGCTATATCTGTTACTCAGAATCTGAGCAGATCCATGTATTCCAAAGTTTGCGGTATCATTTCTTGAATGTCTTGGATATTGTTGAGACTGAGTATCATGTAGATCAAGGCTTGCGGTATCATGGTTTGGTCCAACTGGTTCTTGGAGCTTCTGCGATAACTAGAATAATCCTAGGTCCCAAGCTGGGTGGTTGTGATGAGTGTTTTAGAATAAGTGAGTACCCTTATGAGTATCACTTAAGCTTTTATAGTTGGATCACATACCAGGGTACTTTCATAGTAGTAGTGCGGAAGTTGTTCTTGCCTCTCACTGCTAGGCTCTTAAATGTCTCATGTTTAGAGTTATCTAACCAAATTTCCGCATGTCGGGGCCAGGAGAGATCATGTTCACAACCCTCTTATATAGAAGAGAGAATCTTATCGCCATCCTTACTCCTTGTGAGAGTAATTCCTTCTTTGGTCTCAAAACCAAAGAGAATTGTCTTCTACCTAACCACTTTGTTTTCTTATGCAATGGTCTTTTGGGACCGGTAGAAGCAACGATAATCACTTGGTTGATAACCGAGGTTATGGAACATTATTCAAAGTCACTAATTAAGTTGACATACTTCAAGTTAGTCGAGGAAGCAGTATAAGACTTCGAGTCGTTCAAGTGTTTAACTATATTAAACTGTTTCACTTTACTCCTAACTCTCTTTCGAGCTATGTTTAGCTTTCCTATCTTTATGCTTTTAGGTTACTTCTTAACCATTGTAGTTGCTCATCTGGTTATGTCCGATGTTGCTTATCCTTTTGTAACCGCTTAAACTTATTAATGAAAGACTTAGTGCACAAATTTTTTTTATCACAACACACATTTTTAAGTCATATATGATTTGAAAAAATTAAGAAACACATACAATAGAATATAGAATGCACCAATTTGAATAGTAATAATAAAAATTTTCATTAATAATAGAAAGACACATCTTAGAGATACAAATTTTCAGTTGCACCTCTTTCATTTTTTAAAGATTGAATGATTAAATAAAAAAATGAAAGAGACATACCAGTCTTTTCAATAACAAATTTTCCATTTTTGAGGATTACTAATATAAGTAGGAAAAAACTAAATATAAGTGTTATATATAATTAATATATAATTAACAAAAGGTAGCATCATTTTATGAAAAATTACAACTTTTTAAATGAAAAATGTGACGTTTCATTTTAATTTTTTCTTTTGATAACCAAGTTAAATAATTGAAAACAAAAAGTTAAATATATATACACAAATATATGGCAAATTTTGAATGAAAAGACACAACTATTGAAGTTCTTCTTATAAAATATATGCAAATGGAAGAGATGCAATATAAATTAAAAGAAATGTTCTAAAATATGGCAAATACGGCTGTATATACTCCGTAAATATGCTATTCGGTTGGTTAGTGTACTGTTTTTATATACAATTTTCATTTGTACGGCCAATTATTCGGCGCATAAATGAACAATACGATCGTATGTACAAAACATACGGTTGTATATACGATGTTTGACGTTGATTGTGAATTTGATGGTGATTTAATATTAGATGTAAGTGGAGAAAAAGATTATTAATAGTGAAATTAAGAGTTTTTTTGTCTTTATATTCTATTGGAACTTAGTATTATTTTCAGAATATTTGACACTTAATTTATATTTTGGACATTATATATTTATATTTAATTATTCAAATATTTTTGTTAGAAAAAATATCCACTATATAAACCCCGTGTAAACATTCACATATACGTCCAGACGTCATACGGTGGTCTGCCGCTCGACTAGCGTATAGCTTATTTTAGAACAGTGATGAAAATACATAACTTCTTGACACTTCTTAAAAAATAGATATTAAAAAACACTAACTAAAATCAAAAATATCACAACACACTTTTTTAAGTCTTATATAATTTTTTAAAAAATTAAGAAACATATACAATAGAAATAGAATGCACAAATTCCATTTATAATAAAATAAAAGACAAATATTAGAGATACAACTTTTCAGTTACACCTCTTTAATTTAAGATTGAATAATTAAACAAAAAAAAATTAAAAACTTAAAAGACATACTGTTTCAATAGCATGTATTTCATTTTTGTGGGTTGCTAATCAAAATAGGAATGAAATTGAATATACATGTTATATATAATTAACAAAACATTGCGTTCTTTCATGTAAAATTACAAATAAAACAGTGTGATGTTTCATTTTGTTTTTTTTTAAAAACTTGATAACTAAGTTAATTAATTGAAAAAAAATATATGACAAATTATGAAAAGACACAATTATTGAACCTCTTCTTATAAAAGATATGCAAATGGAAGAGGTGTAATATGAACAAAAAGACACATTTTCAAAACACCTCTTCAAAATGATGTATTTAAAGACACTAATTTAAATATAAAAATACCATAACACATCTTTTCAAGTCTTATATAATATGAAAAAATAAAATAATGAGAAACACATACAATAAAATACACCAATTCCATTAATAATAAAACAAAAAGACATATCTTAGAGACACAATTTTTCAATTAGACTTCTTTAATTTGTTAAAGATTGAATAAATAAATTTAAAAGTAAAAAAATGAAAAGACATACCAATCTTTTCAATAGAATAATTCCCATTTTTTAAGATTGCTAATAAAAGTATAAAAATTTGAATATAATTGTTATATAGAGATAACGAAATGTTGCATCCTTTCATGGAAAGATACAACTTTTTAAATGGAACAATACGACATTTCATTATGTTTTTTTTTTAAATACTTGATAATCAACTTAAATAGTTGAAAACAATAAATTAAATATATATATATATATACACACAAATATATGGTATATTTAAAACGAAAGGACACAACTATTGAATTTCTTTTTATAAAATACATGCAAATGGAAGTGCTACAATATGAATTAAAAAAAAAATTTCAAGACACCTCATCGTAAATAGGTATTTAAGGACACAAATTTAAATATAAAGATATCACAACGCACCATTTCAACTCTTATATAATTTGCAAAAAAAAAAATAAATAAATAAGAAACACATACATTATAATGCGCCGATTTCAATATTAATATAATAAAAAGCACATCTTAGATTCTACCTCTTTAATTTTTGTAAAGATTGAATAATTAAAAAAAAATGAAAAACATACCGTTTGAACCTATTCTATTTTTGAGGATTGCTAGTAAAAATAGGAACGGTATAAAATATAATTTTTATATATAACCAACAAAAGGTTATGTTCTTTCATGAAAATTACAAATTTTTAAATGAAACAATGTGATGTTTTTTATTTATAAAACTAAGTTAAATAATTGAAAACAAAAGATATATATATATATACATAAATATATGGAAAATTTTGAATGATAAGAAAAAATTATTGAACCTCTTCTTATAAAATACATGCAAATGGAAGATGTGCAATATGTATAAAACGACACATTTTCATATTACCTTTTCAAAAATAGGTATTAAGGAAATTAATTTAAATATAAAAATAGCACAACACACTTTTTAAGTTTGATATGATTTGTAAAAAATATTAAGAAACATGTACAATAGAATGCACCAATTCTATTATTAAAATAAATAAATGAAAAGACATACTTTTTCAATAGCATATCTTCCATTAATGAGGATGTCTATTCTTAACTAAGTTATAAGAAAACATACATTTTCAATATCACATCTTCTATTTATGAGGATTGTTGTTAGAGAAAATTATATTCAGTTTCATAATATGTGAATTTCTTTTATGAAATGTCATAATCTCCACTTCTTTCAACCTATGCCATAATACTCATATGGTTAATATATAAAATACCCCTACTGACATTGGGTGTAAGATCAAATCAACACAATTTGTTTTGTTTTTTTTTAAAAATGAACCAACATAGATGACATGTCATGTGTAATTATTGTCCCCACCTCTTCTATTTCTTCCTTCTTTGCTCGTCTAAACTTTTCCCAACTTCATTTCTCTCTTCCTATTTTTCTCACTGAGAACAAATATGTCTTTCTCTTCTAAGATCTTCATCTTAAATTTCCAAATTGAAATTCTCCTACCCTAACAAAATTCATCATTTATACTTGTTTCATGGACAATACCAATGTAAGCGAGCATGGTGTACGAAAACTTCCTCCTAGATTAAATAACACCGATCAATATAAACCCACTAGACAAATTAACTCTTACTAAAGGCCGAAGTACTTGTGAGATGTATTACAAGGTACTCGTGATTACAAATTCGTGAAGGAAATTTGTTTTGGATCTCTCTTTGATTTATCGGTTCGTAAATCATCTCTTTTGGAAAAAATTTTCCACAAAATGCTATGTCATTCTCTCGCTACTTCTAAAAAATACAAAATTTGGTTCGTTTTTGGTAGACATCATTTTCGGTTTTCGCTAAGAGAGTTTGGTATTGTGACTGCTGAGCGAAATAGTCCTTATTGGAACACATCTTTTCCTGATTTTGAGAAGAACATTAGTATTAAAGAGATTTTGGGTTTGCTTAAGCTAGAAAAAAAATTGGCTCCCGAGGATATAATGCCATCATGGCATAAGAGACGTCTTGCTCTAATTATTGCTATTGATGGTATCTTTCTTTGCAACAAATTATCGTCTCGTGCGTCTAGACATATTTTTGAGATCGTGAAGGATCTTGAATCATTTGAGAGTTATCTTTGGGCCGATCACATGATGGAAAATATGTTTTTGCAGTACTTAATAAAACTGTATGAAGACCATATCAAGTCACTACATGCGCAATAGTAACTTAAGTTATAAAATGGTTGTTTGTGTTTGTTTTTGCAACTCAAACAGTATGATATCCCAATACTTTTTAAATATTGTCCACTATTTAGTTTTATTAACCATGTTTATAATTTTTGTCCACGTATTACTTAGAAATAAATTTTCATTTACACATATTTCCATTATTATGGTAAATTTGAATATTTCACATGGCTATGGATTCAAATGTTGTCCACTAAGAATATCACATTGTCTTTCTATATTTGGTTCCACAACTAAATTGTCATTTTGTCCATTTTTGTCCATTTTATAAGCCATTACCGCATTCAATAGAAATATGTGGCATTCTCGCTTGTATAAAGAGTGTATCATTGCTTCCTTCCCAGAAACTTAATCCTTTTATGTGTTTAGTATCTCTCACCTGAAATGATTTCCCTACTTTCTCTTTAAAACCTCCATAGTTGTCTTCCAAAGCTAAATGAACATATATGATCTATCTATCTCTTTCCACACGAAAATGCTAGTTTCCAGAATCTAAAAACTCTCACTCGCCCACCATTATCAACGTTGCCTCGTCCATTGAACTAGAAAAAAACAAATGTGAGGACATCTTTAAATAATGAATGCAATATTGTATGTGGACATCTTAATATAATATCCTACTTGAATTAAGGAAAAAACTGATTTTTTCTCTTTAATTTTTGTCTTGCATAGTTGTCTTCCAAAGCTAAATGAACATATATGATCTATCTATCTCTTTCCACACGAAAATGCTAGTTTCCAGAATCTAAAAACTCTCACTCGTCCACCATTATCAACTTTGCCTCGTCCACTGAACTAGAAAAAAACAAATGTGAGGACATCTTTAAATAATGAATGCAATATTGTATGTGGACATTTTAAAATAATATCCTACTTGAATTAAGGAAAAAACTGATTTTTTCTCTTTAATTTTTGTAGGTTAATACAATGCCATTAATGACATTAATTAGAGGTCAAATCAATTTGCACTCATTTCCGAAAAACATATGCTACCTTCCTTCTCTCGTACACTAGGTGCCAACTAATGGAGGCATCTTCGGTATTGTTATATCCACGCTGCCCCAACTTTATGGCAGATTTTGAAAGAAATCATCTTTATGGCCGCTATGGAAAAAATCAACTCAATTATGGCATTTTAAAAAACTTTCCCTTGCTATTATTATGTCAACCAATCGTTAATTCACTCATTTAATGTTTCTACGACATAATTAAAATTTATATTTTTAAAGCTTTCTACGCTTTCAAGTATTCCCAAATACACCTTCAGACCACCCTTATTTCTTATCTCAATTGTATGTTTTATCAATGGCTTTGTTTGATCGAGAACACACTGACCAAACATCAAAAATGACTTACTATAATTAATTTATTGCTTTGATACTTCACCATATATACATGCCAATTATAATAGGAATTGTTAGATATTGGCCTAGTTCGGCTTTTAGAAAAGTACTGTCACTTGCAAAGAGTAGGTGACTGATTTCTTAGCTCTTCCGGAATCTCTTGTGCATGTTACCATTTTATCCATTTATGCATCCAAACACTAGCTATCATTACCTCTGTACATATGGACCTATAGAAAGATAACGTACGACCCTATATCTCATAGACCACGCTGAAAATAATTTGTCTACTAGGATATCTTTAATAATATTTGTTATGATAAGAGCGTACTCACCACATGGTCCATGAGGTCCAATATGCATTAAACCAAATTGAGAAAATACAACTTCTAGAGAATTCCACTCAATCGTATCATATATTTGTATTTACTCATATTCGTCTTTATTCCCACAAAGTTCTTTCTACAAGATCAGTTCGAGCATAAACCATGAAATGTTTCTTATCCAATTAAGACACTATATGCTATTAGTCTTCATGAGAAAAAATATGATTATGCCTCTTGAATCAGCATAGGTAACGCATTTTTAAACCGCATGCTTGGAATTTTTAATATAAGTTCGTAAATTATGTTACAACGACCATGTAACCCGAATTCTCCAGCTCTTTGTCGGTTTTCCATTTTTGTAATGAAAAAAATGTGTGTCTATTTAATTTGTAATAATTAGATCTCAAGTCAAAGAGAATTCAAAAAACGCGCCAGAGCTGGAAGATATCCCCTTACAAGTCAAAAATTTTGAGGTCAACTACATGGGAAAACTTGAAGAATTGAAATTGGAATTTTCCAAATAATTTAAATTGGAAGGACCATAACAAGCTTTTATCTCCTTAGTTTTCAAACCGCACACATTGAGAGAAAATCAAGTATTTCCAGTTTATACAATGTGTGCATCTAATTATGAGCTTCTTAATGGGTGATAAAAAAAAAAAAAATCGCTCAAATACCATAGAAAAGTTTGATAATGACTCGAATACCATACATCTTT
>OVBE01016658.1:0-10839 GCA_900406425.1 Iberis pinnata | reverse complement strand
TCATTAATGGCAAAAGGGACTTTCAGTAATTTTTTATTTTAATAATTAATTTAAAAAAAAAAACATAAGAGAGCCTTATGAGGCAAAAAAAATTTTCGGGAGGGCCTTATGAGCCATTGTCCACTATTTCTTTATAAATCGTATTTTTAATGGTTTTTTTAATATTGTTGCAAAAGGAGAAAACAAATTTGTTAGCTTGGAGTCTTTATAAACAGCCCACTACTGAGAACTCATTAAACCGGGGTGTTACAAAAAAATATTGTAGATATACATCTTGGTTTAGTAAATTAGTCTGGCCGATGAGAATGTCCGATTTGAGTTTCAACAGATTTCAATTAAAAATAATCTTATACTCAAACAAGGCCCAATAGTATACCCACCCATTGTGTGTACCCAAAATTATTTATACATGGTTATAAAGCTGTTGGTTTAAAAATTTAAAACTCAATAAGTCCTAAGAGAACAATATCTACAAGAGGTAAAGAAAAGAATGGGGACCATAATTAATGTCTAATACCTTATTAATGCTTTTCTTCCATCGTAAACCTACGAAATTGAAGCCATTTTTTCTGCTTTAGTCCAAAGCTACATCATTGATGTAAGTTTGCTGAAACTAGAAGACCCCTTATTAGTTCACTCTACCACTTAAGTGGTTAGGAGTTAGAGCATGCCAAATATAGATTCTAGTTCTAATAAGTTTAAAACAATTACAACAAATATAATACCAAATCTAATACACGTCTCAAAGAAACTATGGATTTATCTGGTTTTAAGGGTATAATTAAAATGGAAACATGGATATAAGAAACATTTTTTTTATTTTTTTTTCGCATTTTGTGATACAAATCAGGACAGTTTCTCAAATCAGCCAAAGTGTACATTTATGTGAAACGCATTCCTTGATTAACGTTTTTGTGATAAGCTATATATATAATTAGTAAACCCACCACTGTGACAAGGATTGCTTATCCAGAAGTTGGTGTGATCATTTAATATAATTGGTATAACATAGTAACTAAGTTATTTAATTCACTTGCCATCCTAACTTTACATTTGCAACTTAAAAAAGCTGTAATCTTTTGTGTTTTTCTTCCTAAACAAAAGTTTATGATGACGGAGGTGAACATTTTGATTTCTCCAATGGTGTGGGTATACACTCACTTGAGGTTATGGGATGTGGCTTTAGCCCTAGTAGGGCTTTTTCTTCTTAGTTACTTGCGTGAGAAGTTAGTAAGCAAAGGTGGACCAGTGATGTGGCCAGTGTTGGGAATCACACCAATGTTAGCCCTAAACAAAGACGATCTTTTTGGTTGGTGCACCAGAAGCTTGGTTAGAGCCGGTGGGACTTTCCATTACAAAGGAGTCTGGTTTGGTGGGTCTTATGGTATCATGACCACAAATCCTGCAAACATCGAACATATTCTCAAAACCAATTTCAAAAACTACCCAAAAGGTAAGTATTATAGAGAGAGATTCAATGATCTTCTTGAAGATGGGATCTTCAACGCTGATGATGAGCTGTGGAAGGAAGAGAGGCGTGTGGCTAAAACAGAGATGCATTCTTCTCGTTTCTTGGATCACACGTTTACTACAATGAGAGATCTAGTAGACCAGAAGCTGGTGAAGCTCATGGAGAAGATGGCTAATTCTAACAGAGTCTTTGATCTACAAGATGTGCTCTTACGTTTTACCTTCGATAACATCTGTGTCTCTGCCTTTGGAGTTGATCCAGGATCGTTAGATAACGATTTACCAGAGATTCCTTTCGCTAAGGCTTTTGAGGAAGCCACTGAGTATACACTTGCAAGGTTTCTGATACCTCCTTTCTTATGGAAGCCAATGAGGTTTCTAGGGATTGGGTACGAGAGAAAGCTGAAGAAAGCGGTTAGAATCGTTCACGCGTTTGCGAATAAGATAGTAAGAGAGAGGAGAAACAAAATGAGGAAACTTGGGAACTTAAACGATTTCTCTGATCTCTTATCACGCCTTATGGAGAAAGAGTACGAGAAAGAAGAAGATATCACAAGAGGAAACTACTTTTCAGACAAGTACTTCAGAGAGTTCTGTACAAGCTTCATCATCGCGGGTCGAGATACCACATCAGTGGCTCTTGCGTGGTTCTTCTGGCTAGTCCATAACCATCCCGAAGTAGAGAACAGAATCCTAACCGAAATCAGAGAGATCCTTACAACGCAAGAAACCAAAGGTTTGTTCGAGGATAAAGAGCTTAAAGAAATGGTATATCTGCAAGCTGCGTTAACAGAGTCACTAAGGCTTTACCCTTCAGTGCCAATGGAGATGAAACAAGCGTTAGAAGACGATGTGTTACCCGATGGGACAGGGGTTAAGAAAGGCGCTAGGGTTCACTACTCAATCTTCTCAATGGGGAGGATTGAATCGATTTGGGGTAGAGACTGGGAAGATTTTAAACCAGAGAGATGGATTAAAGAAGGAAGAATCGTGAATGGAGATCAGTTCAAGTACGTTGTGTTTAATGGTGGTCCAAGGCTGTGTATTGGGAAGAAGTTTGCGTATACACAGATGAAAATGGTGGCTGCGTCAATCTTGATGAGATATTCAGTTAAAGTCGTTGAAGGACAAGAGATTGTTCCAAAGCTCACGACCACATTATACATGAAGAATGGTCTTCGTGTTTACCTCCATCCTCGCGACTCGTAAAATAGTTCAAACCAGGCATCCACATTCGGTTTATCTAATATCAGTGCGCAAAGAAATTGGTTCCTAGGCTTGTTAAATTTATATTAGTAACAGCTAAGTTGTAGTATGTCTTCGTGGACTACTTGGTTTATTTTTATTATATCTTTAGTACAATTATATGTGTTGTTGATATATATATTCATAACTATAAGATTTAACTTTCTATTAGTTTGGCATGTATATTTAGTTATAATGCTTTTAAAATTAAGTTTGTTTTTCTTTGGAATGAGGAATTTCGGTTTGGATATTATTGTTGTCCACTGCCCCTAGTTAAACCATGGACGTATAAAATTAACAAAAATTTTTAAAGAACGTTTTTCAGACTATCATGAAAACTCACTATTGTGTATAAACATGGTCGATTTATGGGTAGAAAATACCCTTAAAAAAAGTATACTCTTATGAGTAGTTTCAATAGTGAATCATTACTTGCTAAAAATATAACTAGATCCATGGTATTAGATTCAAGGGCTTCCCATCACATGATTAGAACCTGAATTTAATTAGTTTTGTACTAACTTTTGGTTATGTTATAATTGCAAATGGGGACAAGGTTCCCATAAAGGGTATTGACAGTCTTAAGCTTTTTGATAAAGAATCAAAAGCTTTCTTTATGCCCACTTTTACTTCAAATCTAGTATCTATTAAAAGAATTACTAATGATTTAAATTGCAATGTTATTTTTGAACCTAATGCGGTTTCATTTCAGGATATTGAGTCAAGCAAGGTGTTTGGTACCGGAGAAATCAAGGATGGGCTTTATCTTCTGTTTTTTCATCTTTTGATAATACTAGTAATGTGTTATAGCATGTTAGATTAGGACACCCTCATGTTAAGGCTTTAAGACTGTTGTTACCTAGTATTTCTATGGATCATTATGATTGTGAATCTTGTATACTTGGTAAACATTGTAGATCGGTGTTTACTAAGTCTACAACTATGTATGAAAAATGCTTTGATTTAATTCACTCTGATGTTTGGACCTCTCCTTGCGAATCTAGAGATCACCATAAATATTTCGTAACTTTTATTGATGAAAAATCCAAGTACACTTGGCAAACGCTTTTGCAATCCAAAGATAGAGTTTTAGAAGCTTTTCAAAATTTTCAAGTGTACATCTCTAATCATTTTAACGCCTCTATTAAAATTCTCAGATCTGATAATGGAGGAGAGTATACAAGCCACACTTTTAAAAACCACCTAGCTAAACATGGGATTCTTCATCAAACAAGTTTCCCCTACACCCCTCAACAAAACGGAGTGGCCGAGAGAAAGAATAGACACATCATGGAGGTTACAAGATCTATGATGTTCTATACAAACGTGCCAAAGAGGTTTTGGGGTGATGTCGTAGTCACCGTGTGCTACTTGATTAATAGGACTCCAACTAAAGTCCTTAGTGACATATCACCTTATGCGGTATTAAACAAAACACCTCCTCCAATCACTCACTTACGTGTGTTTGGTTGTTTTTGTTTTGCATTGGTACCTGGTGATCAAAGGAACAAGCTAGAAGCTAGAAGCACCAAAGAAATGTTCATTGGCTATTCAATCACCCAAAAAGGGTATAAATGTTATATACCTGAGACAAGAAAGATCATAATTACTAGAGACGTGAAATTTATAGAGAACAAGGGATATGATGAAGAGAGAAATTTGGATACACTTAAGGATCTCTCCACCTCACCTTCGGATAGGGCCACAAATCTCAAGATGTTACTTGAGAAACTCGGATTGAATGTCCTTCCTTCGACTTCAATGGAAGGTTCTCAACCTCCCCGAGAACATACATAAGCTCCAAATGGTGAAACCAATACTCAAGAAAATGATCTTCACCACCTTGATCATGAGGGGGACAAGCAACATCTGAGTAATCTGGATTTAGCACAAGAAGATCATCATCCAAATTTAGCACACGAAGTAGGCCAAGACCATCTAGATGAAAATAATCATGAACAAGGTGATGAAGCTTAAGCACCAATCTCACATCCGGTTCCGGATCTAAGAAGAAGCTCTAGAGTGAGAAAACCAGCTTCAAGATATTTCAACAAGGCAATGACTCATCTAATACAAGGGGTTTGCTCTTTAACTCAATTTCCTCTTACTCACCAAGTCTTCATTGGAAAATTAGACCAAGAACAGGTTCAAAGGACATATGGTGAAGCAATGGATAAGAAAGAATGGAAGGAAGCAATTAATAATGAAAGCCATGGTAACAAACCGAACTTGGACCATAGAGAATCTTCCAAAGGGAAAGAAATCCGTGAGCTCCAAGTGGGTTTTTACCATCAAGTACAAAAGTAATGGAGACATTAAGAGATACAAAGCAAGGATGGTAGCTAGAGGATTCACTCAAACTTATGGAGAGGATTACTTGGATACATTTGCACCCGTAGCTAAACTTCACACGATAAGGGTTATTCTTGCTTTGGCTACTAACCTTGATTGGGGATTGTGGCAGATGGATGTCAAAAACGCCTTCTTGCAAGGAGAATTAGAGGAGGAAATCTACATGTACCCACCTCCCTGTTTAGAAAAAAATCTCTCAAGGAAAATTTCTCAAACTAAAGAAGGCTATATATGGACTGAAGCAATCTCCAAGGGCTTGGTATCACAAACTAAGCTCAACTTTGAAGACAAGAGGATTCGTAAAATAAGAAAGTGATCACACCTTATTCATACTCCAAAGTCGTGAAGGTATAGTGGTCATTCTCATCTACGTGGATGATATCATAATCTCTGGGAATGAAAAGGTAGGCATACAATCTACTAAAGACTTTCTTAAACCAGTCTTTGACATTAAAAATTTGGGAGAGCTTAAATATTTCCTCGGTATAAAAGTGTGTAGGTCTAAGGAAGGACTGTTTTTATGCCAAAGAAAGTATACAATTGATTTTCTAAGTGAAACAGGGAAGCTAGGTTCCAAACCAGTCAAGACTCCTCTTGAAGATGGCTACAAAGTCATTAGAGAGGGGGAGTGTGAAGATGAGGCATATGAAGATCAACATCAATATAGGCGTTTGGTAGGAAAGCTAATTTACCTAACCATAACTTGACCTGATATTTGTTTTGCAGTTAATTAGATAAGTCAACATATGCAATCACCTATGCAAAGACATTGGAAGATGGTGGAGAGGATTCTTCGATACCTCAAAGGAGCTCCATGCCAAGGAATATGGATGTGATGCAATAAGAATACAGAGATTGTGGGATATTGCAATGCAGATTGGACTGGCTGGTGATAGGGTGGATAGGAAGTCAACAACCGGATATTGCACCTCTATAGGAGGAAACCTTGTGACTTGGAAAAGCAAAAAGCAAAGTATCGTTTCATGCTCAAGTGCGGAAGCCGAATATAGAGCCATGAGCTTATAAACGAGCTAACATGGTTGAAAGGGTTGCTTAAGGACTTGGGCATTGAAACTAAAAGACCTATCACCATGCACTGTGACAATCAAGCGGCAATACACATCGCCTCCAACAACGTTTTCCATGAAAGAACCAAACATATTAAGGTAGATTATCACAAAGTCAGACAAATGGTTAAGAAAGGAGTGCTCTTACCATGTTATACAAAGAGCTCAGATCAAATAGCAGACATCTTCACTAAAGCAACAAGCCTGAAGGTATGTGAGTCCATTCACTCGAGACTTGGACTCACTAACCTCATCAACGAATAAATCCTCTAACCATGAGTCCTATATTCTTTTTCCCTTAATATGTTTTTATCCCATGTGGTTTTTCATATTAAGGTTTTTAATGAGGTAGGGTTCATGGTTCCAAGCTTAGACTTGTACCAAGTCTAAGCTTGAGGGGGAGTATTAAATTATAAAGGCTTAAAGTTCAAAGAGCCTTAGAAAATAAGCATCAGACCAAAACAAGAAGAGGTGACCCAGACATGACGAGGTGACCAAGGCATGACGAGGTGACCCAAGCATGACGAGGTGACCCAGGCATGACGAGGTGGCCCAGGCATGACGAGGTGAGCTGAACCACCCAGGCATGACGAGGTGAGCTGAATCACCCAAGCATGACGAGGTGAGCTGAATCACCTAGTCTTGACGAGGTGACGCAGGCATGACGAGGTGACCCAGGCATGACGAGGTGACCAAGACATAACGAGGTGAGGTGATTTATCAAGACTAAAAAGGAGCCGTTAGAGTATTCTTACAGTTTGTGTCTAGTCAACTTATCTGAAGCATCAATTAGTTGTACTTGTCCAAAAGTAGCCTTGAGTTTGTTTCCTTTTTAATTTATTAGTTTTTGTATCCTTATTTAAGTAGCTGATATATGTTGAAGAGAAAATTAATGAGAATAAACTTTTCTATCTCCATTCTCTCTATTCTCTCACTTACTCTCTATCTCTTGTTCTTCAATATTTTCTTAACCTTTATTCTCAAATTCTAACATCAATTGCACTTATGTAACTTGATTGAGTTAATAAAGAATGAAGAAGACATAGGAATGAAGAAGAAGAAGAATAATAAGTAAAAGAATTCAGAATAAGAAGAAGATGAAGAATAAAATAAAGAAGAAGAATTTGTAAGTTTATATAAAAAAATGTTGTAGTTGTTTTTGTTTTAAGATCCACAAGGTTCTTACCAATGGAAGGACATTTTAGTTTATAAAATTTTTAAGGTTCCTAAACCCAAAATTAAATATAAAAACAAATAAAAAAATAGTTAAGATACAAAGTTAAGTATCTCCAATGGAGATGTTCTTATGGTCTCTAAAACAACCATAATCGGAAATACATAAATTCATTATATCTCATCACCAGAAAATTAAAATCACGTTGAGTTTAATGAGGAAAATCCAATAAAATGCACCTACGCTTATGCTATTGATCATCCAAAACTTATATGGATTAAGGATTATAAATTTATAAAACTCCAACACAATTTTATAATGCAATTTTTTTAGTCATTATGAACGATTTTTAGATTTAAAAAATAAAATCATCATTTCAAATTCACTTTCTGATTTTTAGATAAAATGTCTTTCTACAAATTGTTTATATTATCATTCGTTTTTCAAAGATTATGAATTATGTTTTCTTGACTTGAGTCGATGGTCTAGTGGCCATCCTCATTAAAAGTCATCAGGTGTGTTATTTGGATCGATTCCTAATGGATTTACATACCACTGGACTACGAAGACAAAAATAAAAAAGAATCATGTACTTTTTCTTAATATGATTTTTCACTGTTATACATCAACCACTCATCTTCATAAGTAAAATATAGAAAATGTGATATTTTGTGCATCTTTAAGTGGGACTAAGAATCTGAAATCCAAATAATAAATATCTATCAATATACCAATTATAGTCTTTATTTCCAATGCACCCTTTTAGCCAAAGGAAACAACACGCATTTTGTTACAAAATCAAAAATAAAAACGAGAAGACAAACAGAATATCATCATCAGATATTTAAAACATAATAACCATTGTCCATAAAGAGTAGTCACTAGCTAGACGCTTTTAGTCATCCACTTACTGAACTTCTTATGCTCAAACTTGATGAATTCTTCTGCTTCCTTATCAACATCTTCTTCCTTTGGAACCTCTCTAGTACTCCTCTTCTCACTCTTGGTCCTCCTCATTTCATCAAACTCAAAGACTTGAATCGGTTCTTCATCTGCATAAGCAACTCGGAACTTCTTCATCGAGTTTAGTTGATTATTATGATCAGGATGATGATGATGATGAGATTTATGGTTGGAGGAGTTTCCAAGCATCATTCTTTTTCTCTTCTTATGAGTATGGTTTTTGTTTGTTTGTTTGTTAAGGATACTTATGAAAACAACCGGAGGTATCTTTATATATAAGAGATGTAACATGGTTGAAGTCAATATAAAACGATAAGGTGAATCTAATTCCCTTTTTTCTTTATGTCTTTTCGAATAAAAATATGGACATTAATTCTTGAAGGTTTTTGAAATGTTCCATAATATCTGGTCTAATGATAGATAAGGATCAAATGCGATAAATAGCGTGTAGGAAATTAGCTTTAACAACAAGCAAACGATTGATAAGCCAATTACAACTTTGTAGCCTTAGAGTGGGCCAATGGTTTCACAGTATATGCCCTTTAGAGCATAAAAGGAACGGTAAATGGTAGTTACTGTTTGTTTTTCGTCAATGTTTAGTCGAATTAGATGCCTCAAGTAAGAAAAACGTGGTACACTTCGTCCTATGGATTTGTCTTTGTTTTTTGGTCAAAAAGTGAGGCAAGCCATTGGGCCCAGCCAATTCATAACAAGTTTATCTTTTTATGGGCTACACAATTATGTCCATGTTATTTATGGATTTGAGATTTCGTAATTCAAATTTGGTAGGGAACTTTTGAGATATATATCACACTCATCCTCACCAAAAATGTTCATTCTAGTCAAGATAAATAGTGAAAACTTTAACAAAGATTTTGAGGATTTTTTGTTGTTAAAGACGCGAGAAATTTATAGAATACGAAAAATATTTAGAGAGCAAAACGGATTCAGGCAAATATTCTGTTAAAAAAATTTCTACTTAGTTGTGTGAATAAATGTTTACAATTCTAAACATTTAATGTCACCACGTACATTTTGGTGTTTGGTTTCCGATTCAGTCTTAGAAAAGAATTTTGTATTCGTGTAATACAAGATTTAAAGCAGTGTCGTGTCATAAATTTTAAGGCTTGAGAAAAAAATTAAAATAATATTTTTATAAAATTAATTTAAAATAATAGAGGACTTGCTAAAAAAAATTTTTGTTCCTATGTTTGTTGAATTTATGCCTAACATAACTTTATATTATCATTTGATAGTATCTAATAATATTCCGACAATATCTCTATTATCATTTAAACAATGTTTCTGTCTATATATTTCTTTCTTTTCCTAAGTTTCTCTCTAGACATATAAGTACAAGAATCTATTATCGAAATTCACAAGACAAAATATCAATTATATGATCAAGTTCTTAAACGTGAAAATTATTTTTATAATTATTTTTTATTTGTTTAGTTAATGTTTTGATCTTCATAGTCAGCAATTGAATAAAATTACAGACTTTGCGATATTGTAAGCTTTTTTTATCACACAAGCTACATGTTACATATTGATGTACGTGGTGGAATGTTACTTTTTTCTTGTAGTTGTCTAAGATGGTCTCTTGGATTCAAAGTGGCTTATGTTATGTTAAGAAACGTTCTTTGAGCCGTCAAAGGTCTTATTCATTCTCATATCAGTTTATATACAGCGATACATTTAGGTAGCCCTAATGTGAAAGATTATAATTACAAGATATGCTAGATTATGAAATAATCCTAATATCTCTCAATACCCCCCCCCCTCAAGTTGGAGCATGGAAGTTTCGAATGCCCAACTTGAAAATGAAAGTTTGTAGATCATCACGACTTAGAGCTTTGGTGAACATATCAGCTAGCTGTTCCTTGGTAGATACATGATGAGTCTTGATGACACCTCGGAGAATTTCGTCACGGACAAAATGACAATCGACTTCAATATACTTCGTACGTTCATGGAAAACCGGATTCGCACTAATGTGAAGTGCGGTCTTGCTGTCGCAGTGCACAGACATTGGTGTGAGATGTGTGTAACCGAGATCTTGTAACAATTGCTTTAGCCATTTAAGCTCCTTTGTAACAGCGTTCATAGCTCTGTATTCCGCTTCAGCGGAAGAACATGAGACGGTATCTTGTTTCTTCGTTTTCCATGAGATGGGTGATGTCCCGAGTTGAACAAACCATCCCGTAAGGGATCGTCTAGTCAAAGGACAAGCAGCCCAATCCGAGTCACACCATCCTGTTAAATGAAAAGGCGAATCAACAACAAAGAAAATACCTTGCCCGCTTGTGCCTTTTGAATATCGGACTACACGCAAGGCCGCTTGCCACTGTTCCATCCTTGGAGATTGCATGAATTGTGATAAAATGTGGACAGTGTAGAAACCCGTATTTTGATGAAGAATGTTTTATCGATTTGTATATATATTTCGGTTGTATCGGATATTTTTCGGATATAATTAAAGTAAACATAATGATTAAGTGTGAAATAAAGTATGTTTATGTTTAATTAATAATCCGAAATCCGTGAAATTCGAATCGAATAAAAACC
>OVBE01016657.1:0-10839 GCA_900406425.1 Iberis pinnata | reverse complement strand
GATATTTTTAGAATTCCCCTAAAAATATTATATATATATATATATATATATATATATATATATACTATAAGACTTATTATATTTTATGCTATTTCAAAATTTTGAAAAAATATTTTAATGATTTCTGAAAGAAAAATTTTAAATATGGTATTTATAAGTATCCCCAAATTTATCTTAGTTACATTTATTTTATTCATTTATTATAATTTGTTATTATTAAAATCATATTTTTATTTTTGTTTTACATTGAACCGCTGTTTAATAGATGAGGTCCATAACTAAAGTGTGGTTCACTCTAATTTGTCTTTTTTGAAATACATGTGCGTTATTCATTCAGTTTTTTGTAAAACCGCACAAAAATAGTTTATGAGTTAAATGGTGAAACTAAGGTAATGAATGGAAGTGTAATTGGCGGGGCGTAATTGGAATATGCAAGACGGGTGAATTATATTTCACCATTCAACGAAATATACACTAAATAATAGTAAAATGCAATGATGATTAGATTACTGTAGGCGGATAAATTTAGTGAACAAAAAAAGAAAAACGTTTTTGATTTTGTAACACATCCATTAAGGTGTGGGAAATGCGTTTTCCCATTTTTTGTTATCTTTTTTTGTTATTTTGCTGTTGTTGAAACTTAAAAATAATATAACTATAAATAAAAAATGTTTTATATATTATATTAAAATGGAATCTAAATTAAACTATAAAATTACATGAAAGAATATCAAAATATATTATCCGAATAACTAAAATCGAATTTGAACCAAATCAAAAATTAAACAATTGAACCAAAGTATCCAAACTTAATCAAAAATAAATAATATTTTAACTAATATACATATCGAATCAAATCCTCCAACACTCAAACTTATGGAGTATACAAAGTTATAAGAAATGAGAACAAATAATTACCTGACTGAATATCAAAATTTATTATCCGAATAACCGAAACCGAATTCGAATAAAACTAAAATTTTAGAAGTTGAACCGAACCGAACTTTACAAAAATATATATATATATATATATGTGTGTGTGTGTGTGTGTGTATTATTGTGTGGTAATATTTTTGCAAATAAAATATTTTGATGTTAGTTTTAGAGTAATTGAGATTGTGTGATATTTTGAAATACAAAATTATCCACACCGCTAATTTTTATTCACCATTCAAACTTTATTCCGCATCGCTAATTTTCTTTCCCGCACTGCACTTAGTCGTACGGTCCCGCTTTTTTCTTTCCCGTATCGCTTCATTTGTTGTTACCATTCGGACCCTAATTCAACATATTAGAAAACAGTAAAAAAACATCACATTTTTACATGCTTCATCCACTGCCTAAGCTAGAATACTTTCTACTAAGATGAGTGATGACGTGACTCTCACATATTATGAATTAAAATTCTTACTTTTGCTTTTCTTTTATATATATATATATATATATATATATATATATATATATAAATTGATTGCAACACACTATCGCTACCAACACATAAACACATAAAGTATATCAAATTATAACATAATAGCATATATTAGAGAAAATTATAACTAGTGCCATAATTTTTAAGTGGTTTACAAAGAATATCTTAAAGTGCTCATTTTATATCATATACCATATTACAATCAAAGAAAAATACTTTGTTACCTTTAGATTTTATGGAGTGGTTCTTTTTATTTTTTTTATTCAAATTTAATTTTTCTTTATAGAATCGAGGTCTATTACATCATCTCTAGGAAAAATTTTACTTTTTACTTTCATAGAAAATTGCGACTCGTGGACTAAATCAGTTTCAGAAGGATTTGGTGGTCCATCTGGTGAACGAATTCCTAGGAGGCTCGTGGACATAATCAGCTATGAGATGGACGAATTTCTAGGAGGCTCGTGGACAAAATTAATTTTCGAAGTGGACAAGTGCAACTCGTGGACATAATCAGCGACTATATGAGTTGATTGTCCATCACCCTTAGTTTTGCTCAATTGAACACACTTATCATAAATGTCTTTAGCAACTCGAAAATGCCTAGTCCCACATTATAAGCACTTTCACTTACCAACAATTATCATAACATTGTTGTCCATTTCATAGCACCTACAAACATACAATCTCGTCCATTAGACAACATCAAACACAACAATGTCTATGTATATTTTTGTCCATTTTATATCACAAATTACTGGTTTACCAACATCCTATTTTGTCCATTTCATATCACAAATTACAAGCTAACCACAACTATATAAAAATAAAAAATATTTTCACCTGCTAATGCATGAAAGTAGAGCAAAATAAGAAGTTAATTAATGGATATTTACGTCTCTTTAATTTCATTATCTTTTTAACCAAAAAAATAACCATAATTAGGCTTTTTCATCACAATTAATGCACTTCTTATAACACCAATTTTCACCAAAAATGAAACATGAATATGAGAGCGCATTAATTTTTTTTCCTCTACCATTAGTACAACATTTATGGTATACCACATAAATAAACCATAATACGGTATTTTTACAATATTATTCACTTTTATAATATATTGAATAAAAAACCTTACATATGGAAATGAGAAAATAAAATCTCGGAATATATTTTTTCGCGTATTATGCTGGTCAAAAGCTAGTTGTCTTCGATATTATGTGAGAAACAAGTTATATAATAAAATAGTAAAATCTAAACAAAATAATAATAACTCACACTATTTTAATTTTAATTCATCATATTTGTAAAAAGCTACTCGTAGTTACCGCATATGTAAATTATGACTTGACTACTAGAATTTCACATAAAAATCATGTTTGTAAATTCTTATTATGAACGTTTAATGGAAACGAAGAACGTGAATGATTGTAGTGAAAGAAGCATGTGGTGGTGATATGTGAACAGTGTGTTTTTATATGAATGGTGAATGTGTATGGTGATTTTGAATGGTGATATGAGAATAGTGAATGTGTAAGGTGAATGTATAAGGTGAGTGTGAATGGTGAAACTGAATGGTGAATGGTGAATGTGAATGGTGAACATGACTGGTGAATGTGAATGGTGAACGTGAATGTAAACTGTGAATGTGAATGAGATGTAAACTATTTGTTACCTTGTTGACGAGCCGATGATTCTGAATTTGAGTCAGTGTTTCGCCTAATTGCTTCAGTAGTAGTAGCGTCCATTGCTTGCTGTTGATGAGAAATAGTTGTAGGAGGAATTCCAGGTGTGGAAATTGTAAGCGTAATCCAATCTTGTTCTTTGAAATTGTGTCCCTCCTTGATGAGACGTTCCTGCATGAGGGAATTTACCACATGGCAAACCAGAAATGTCTCCAAACTCTCTTAAGGAAAAGCGGACAGACTTCCCACCAAAAAGAAACCATAATTCATGCTTCTTTTTAATGGAAAGTTGACGGCAGAGAAGATTGTGGATAAGCTTCCTGGAGTTTGAACATCTTGATACCGGGAAGTCAAAAAGTTTACCAAAACAAGTGTTGCGCAATCTCTCCATTTCTGTTTGAGAAAGATACCGTACAATTGTTGAAAGATATTCAATCTTCATGTAAACGTACATAGTCCCATGTGATGGCATTTCTTATATTCCAAATATTCTTGATGGCAAATTAAAATCGCCAACTCTTGCATTGTTGTCCATCCCCTGTAAAAAAAACATTAAACTATACTTAAGGAATAACAATCAAAAAGAACACACAAGTTTTAAACTTACACATAGTGAATACTTTTTCTGTAATTACTTTCATAGATTTTAAACTCTTTCATGGATTCTCTGTAATTACTTTCATGGATTATATATCAATTAAAAGAAACTAGCTTCATATTGCTTTCTGAAAACTATAGCTTAAAGGAAATCGTGTAAAGCATGTGAAAACTCAAATTGTGTAAAGCATGTCAATATTAACTTACGTATATGTGAAATCGTATTAAAACATGTGAAAGCCTCAATATTAGCTTAAGTAAAGCATGTGAAAACCCAAATTGCATTGAGATTAGTGATTGAAATTGCTAGTATCATGAAATTGAGACTAAAAAAAAAAACTATGCAAAAATAAAAATCACTAGTATTATTGAAATCCCTAGAATTTGGTAACACTAAGAGAAAGAGATGAATCCTACAGAGAACAAAAATAAAGCGAATGAGACTAACCCTAAATGAACATCGGTTGTTTCGCCGGAGCTCCGGATGAAGAATCGAAATCGTCGATGGATTGTGAAGTTGGAGAAAAACGAAGTTAGCAGCGTATTTTAGTTTAAGATAAATAAGATTTTTTTTCTATTTTTTCGACCTAAACATTTTCTAATTTGGTTATTATTTTTTTACTAAAAATTAATTATACTAATGTTATAAAAAATTATTTAAAACATTAATTAGAGGTTATAAAAATAATTAACAATCTCTAAAGTACCTTATAGGCAATAAATTAAAAAAATATCCATTTCCCTAATTAAAAAACTTTTTTGTATCCATATTTACAATTTTCTCTATTTATCTCTATTTAAAATTAGAAGAAGGAAATTTGCGATAATTTATACCTCTTAATTTTTTTGTTTCGCATATTTTTTTTCGCTCTATTGTTTTGGTTTTTCATTTTTTTCCTCTACAAATCACCATATTTAAAATAACAATTCTTTTAGGTTTGTTTCCCTTCTCTTTATTCATATTATAACAATTCGTGTTATTAACAGTCGATTCATTTGGTAAACTGATTTTTAAAATACACAAACATTTCATTTAATCTTTTAAATTTACATATCATCTTAAATTTATATATATATATATATATATATATATATAAATAATTAATTGTTCTATTGTCGCTTTATTTTTATTTTTTCTTATACTTCTAAGTTCCAATGGCATATATAAAATACTTAATCACTTTGTAAATAATGTTTCTAAATTTATAGTATAATATTATTAAATTAAATTGGCTCAGACCGGAGATCGGACCAGACAGTACAGTAGTAGAGAGAACAATAATCAACCTAGCCAAACTGAGATATGTCGACGACGTTGAATCGCGCAATGGAGATACTGTACAATCACAGTCAGCGGTTAAGAACCGCTATCAGTTGGTTAGTCTTAATATAAGGTTCATAAATCTGTCGACTTGTGACATGAACCAACAACATTTATGTTAAAGCATGGGATTATTTGTTGCAACATTCGCACATGCCACTTAAAAAAGTATTGTGAGATTTGCCGAAACAAATATTAAAAGGATCAAGGAGGTTGAAAAAATGGTAACATACTATTCTATGAAATTTTGGGTATGTTTAGGTGGAATTGCAAATTGATAATAATATTCAAATCAAGAGTCATAGGTTGGTCGATTTACATGAGAAAATATTAGATTATAATATAGTGCGGATAAAATTTGACAACTATATGATATTTACACATTACCAAATTATTTACTTAATTAACATCCTTATTGGTAATTGGCCACCTTAATAGCTTAATCTCTATTATTGAACCCCACCCGATTCATTTATAAAATCAAATAACCCAACCCAACCGATTTTTTATTATAGTAATTGAAATTCTAACATATATACTTGGTATACGTAATCTACCTAATTGGTATAAATCATTAATTAGATGTTATGAAGAGATTTATATATGTGAATAGTTTCCACACGCTTCCGTTGGGTTCTTGTCTCATATCAAGTGTCCAAAATTATTAAGCTTCTTATACAAGGGTAATTTTAATTAAATTGAGTTTATCAAACAAAATTGAGAAAAGCAAAAACAAAGTCCACCGCAACGGTAATATTTGACTCTTATCCATTGTTATTTGTTCGTTCCCATCCCACCATCTTCTTATCTTTTAAATTATATATTTAACCTAAAATTAACGGTCCTAGAAAGAAAGAAAGAAAGAAAGAAAGAAAAATATACATACAAATACCATTATGTTCCAAAAAATAACATATACTTTCAAATTATTTCAAAAATACTATAAATTTGTTTATGTTTCAAAAATACCACAAATTTAAATTAGCTTCAAAATATTAAATTATATCTTAAACCTCCAAAACCAAACTTTAAACCTTCAAAACTAAACTCAAAACTCTAATTAGTAACTCAAACCCAAAAATGTGAATTCTAAACCTTTGTTATTAATTTTTTTATGTTAATGGTATTTAAAAAAAAAATTAATAGTTTTTTTGGAATAAATGAGAGTATATAATATTTTTGGAATATGGACTTTTTGTAATATTTTATGGAGCTAAGTTACTGCTCTTTTTCTAGCGGCCGTTTTTCGATTTTTATCACAATAAATAAATATAAAATGAATTTTGAGACCGGAGAAAACAAATCAACGTTGGTAGAATTTATATTAATTTTTTATTGTAATAACCGTGGTTGTCTTAAAGTTGAAGATATGTTGTGCGGGTAGAATGTAAACATTTATAAATGTAAAAATGGCCCCAATATTAGAAAGGGTTTGGTTTAGAACTACTTGAAACACTTATGATATATGTAGAGTAAAAGAGTTGACAATGCATCTCATGGAAAAAAAATATTAGCGTGTTAGGCATTAGCTTGATAATTTTTAATAGGTAAATACTATGTTCCAACCAAATTTCTTATAATTATACCTAACTAACTATATTATATATATATATATCTTGCATTGGAATTATTAAAAAGAAATGCTTGATACGTACCAATCCTCAATTTTATAAGCTATAAGGAAAATTTAGAATTATATAATGGAATAGTTGCAATTGACTGTTGAGAAAAAAAAGACTTGGCATTTATACTCTTTAAGAAATAACACATAGTATGAATAAGAATATTTTTGTTAGTTAATTCGCAAATACAAGAACCTTGCGTCACGATAGTTTCCAAGTTTACAATAATTGTATTTCATCTTGCAAAATATACATATATATATATATAATATAAGTACAAATTTATTTTACAATAATTGTATGCTAGCTAGTGTATGTTACGAAAACTTACTGTAAGTACTAGTACAATTAAATTAATATAGTGATTAATTAATGAACTTAATTACTGATTAATCAGTTCAGTGGGAGGAAAGTTCCATAATTCCACGAAATTAAGCTCAAAGATCTCTTCATAATAATCCATAACCGGAGGAAACAACCAACAACAATCCAACGGCTCAGAATAAGCCATATCAGCGCGTGACGTCACGCTCCCATCGTAACTTCCGTCGATATTAGGCAATTCAACAATCTTCTCCAGCTCTTCCGACGACGGTGCTGTTTCCTCATTCTCCGGAGGCGTCTCCGCCTCTAACATTTTTCCGTCGACAACCATATTGGCGGCTTCTGCGGCGGCTGCTTGGATATCATGCGGCGAAGATGACGCCGGACGAGGGAAGAGGGAAGCGAGCTCAGGGAAATTGATAACGGCGGAGGAGCCTTTAATGGTGAGAGCAGCGACGTCGTGAGCACGCGCGGCCATATCGGCGGTGGCGAAAGTACCAAGCCAAATACGAGTCTTTTTACGAGGCTGTCGGATCTCAGAGACCCATTTGCCCCAACTTCTCATACGGACACCTCTGTAAACAGGATCTCTTCTTCTTTTTCGTGTAGTTTGATGACTTTGGTCCGATGAAGATGTTGTTGGTGATGATGAACTGTTGCTTGACGTCATCTTTTGTACTCGTTTGTTTCAGAGTTTTTACTTTTCTTTTTGTGTGGATGTGAGACACCTATTTATAGACTTCTCATCAACTTCAATTCCGAGGTTTTTTTTTCTTTTCTTTTTTTTCTTTCGTGGGGACAAATTTTCTTTCTTTATTATTTAATATTGTGAAAATAAAAACATAACATGTTGTTTCTGGTAATTGTATCAGAGAATAAAATAATTATTTTTGTAACTGTGTATATATAGCCAAAACTATCACTATAGAGAATATTGTTTTTTAAACTTACTCTCATACCAATCAATATTGAAAATAGTGTCGTGAAGGTTGAGTTATAACTGTATAGTGAATGTTTGTTGCGTTTCAATTATACTATGCATATGCATATGCATATTTTATTTTATTAGTAGATATGTCTTCTTCTTATTCTTATATTATTTTAATTTGTTCATATTTTTTTCAATTAGACTATTTGGTTTCATTTTTTCAACAAGTATACTATATATTTTTGTGTTAGATAATATGGTGGAAATGTGTCAAACTATCAAAGAAAATAAAATACAAAATTTGACTAAATGAAATTAGACGCTCCATTTTAAGTGACATTTAGCCTACCCATCTTTCAATTACCTTGAAGCTTCTTATAATATAAATTTAATTTTCTTTTTTTATCTTATGTTTATATTTCCCGCTTAACGCTGGTCGAACTATATGAGTAGATTTTACTGTAAATTCTTTAACCAAATTAACGATATGAAAGATAACGAATATAAATCTAAAGTGGATTTGCCAACAACACAAAAGATTCACAGATGAGATAATTTTCTATACTCTAATAATCCATCTCAATGCTTCGTTTCCTAATTGAGAGAGACTTTTACATCTGCGTGTCACTATCAATCTTCCCGTTGAGGTATTTTATTATTTATTATTTTCAAAGTCGGAATCACAATCTTTATAAATTTAAATTTTGAGATCATTTTTCCGTTACCACTCTTAAAAGACAAAAGTAACTTTCACCAATTTTTTAAATCTTTTTCTATCTTTACCGTTGGTGGAAAGTATGATAAAGATAAAAGATAAAAATTATTACTCCACCTGATTATCCAACTCTATAGGCATTTATATCGTTAAATAAGTAAGTAGGAATTTCTTTCTCTAAATTCATTAGACAAATCAACAATTTCTTTCTTCTCGATATCTGTACTCATTTAATAAGAATTCTGAATAGTACGAAAAAACTATGCAAGATCGTACGAAAATCAAAATATCTACAAACACAACACTTAACACATGTCGATATAATAACACCGCCGAATTAAATGAACAAATTAGCATAACAGGCTAAACTGAAAATTAAAACGAGCCAACTTTCCCAAAATAAATCCCCTAAACTTGTTAGAAAAATCTACTAGTTGATGTTCTTATAACAATTTAACCACTCATCACTAAGAATTTCGTGATGTACTCATTCACAACTAGAATAAAGAATCATAATAGAAAGAGCCCATTTATTACGCTAAGTTATATTTTCTTTCCCGTCTACTTACATCGAACACACAAAAACAAACAGGTGAAACAAAAGCAATTCTACATTTACACCGGAAATGAAGAGTGTGACTAGTAAGCATCAAGAGACTCTCTTTGTATCCCGGGCTGATGCAAGATGATTCTGCACCACAAAACATTTATGTTGTTGCTCCGTTAGTATGTGGTTTGTAAAGAAAACCTACGAGCTATCTATTATGGGTGAGGCTGATGTTTGCACATATAATATAAAGGCAACTTACAGAGATGAAATCGAATGCTTTGGTATCTTCTTTTTTTGAACCATTCATTGTTGAGGTAAGAGCCTCATTACCAAAACTTGGCTGAAATATATCAGGGAACGCCAACTGATTTCCTCCGATACTACTCATAGGATGAACATTTCCGTTACCCTGAGCGTTCATGTTGCCAAACTGCTGGAAATTACCAAGGTGCTGCTGCTGAGCTAACAAGCTTGCCATGGCAGCGTAACTTAAAGGTTGAGATGCAAAAGATGGATTCATCATCATCCCTGGAGGAAAATTGAAAGGCATAACACCTCCAGGAAACATTGGGTTTTGAATAAACCCTGGACTTTGTGATCCAAGCATGCCTCCAACAGGAACTTCTGGTGTTTTGTGGCTGGTGGTACTCGGCATTACAAATAAATTCTCTGGAAGGGTGCTCGAAGATGAGCCTTTCTGATCTGAGCTCTTTTCGTCAATGGAGAAACTTGCCATCAAATCGTTAATGCTTTTTGAACCTTTTGGCTGTGCTTCAAGTTGTGCACTTGACCCAAACATATCAAATAGCTCAGGCGCATGATTACCACCACCAGCAGGCTCTTCTCCAACAGTCATTCCTGAGAACAAATCATCCCCACTTCCTTTTTCTTCATTAGGAAGAAATGATACATCTGCAAAGGGGTCATCATCATTTTTCTTCTCGCTGGTACTAAGTCCAGTGTTAGTGCTATCCCCAAACCAACCATCATCCATCAAAGGAGCTGCTGTTGCCACTGCATTGCCATTATTTATCGCATTTGGCTTGTTTAAAGTATCTTCTGTTATATAATTTGAATCACCAGTGTCGATCAAATCAGGCAAATCAACAGCAGCCTCTTGCTTCAAAGTATTACTTGATTGTCCACCATTTAAAAGGCTCAGAACCTACACAACGCCGGTACCTTGAGTTAAACCATCAAAGGAGGATGCTTACAACAAGCAAATTCTTACTCTGTTAGCTTTTTCACGAAGGGAAGATTGAGGGGACTCTGAGCATCGCTGTATGAAATCCATCTTTTCACTAAAATAAGTATGTACAATTGAAAGATTATCATCCTCCTTCTTCCTCAAAATGGCTTCAAGGACATATAAAGCTCTCATCCGAACCTGCCAAATTAAAATCACAATTTCTCTCAAAGTACAAAAGTAGAAGTAATTTTTAACTCAGAAACAAGCCAGGGAAGGAATGATATAACCAATGAAAAGGTACATTCTCATCAAACAGTTTCACAAGGACATGACTAGGAAATTACGTAAACATACCTGCCACATTGGAGACTGGAGCTTCCCGTCAAGAGCAATGCTTAAAGCAACAGTATCCATTCTTGCCGCCGCTAAAATGAAGACATGAAGTGCATCTCGAGTGGGCTGCAGACGAACACCACCAGATG
>OVBE01016653.1:0-10843 GCA_900406425.1 Iberis pinnata | reverse complement strand
TTGATATCAAAGACCTTGGAGAATTAAAATACTTCCTTGGGATAGAGATATGTAGATCCCAAGAAGGATTATACGTATCCCAAAGAAAGTATATTCTTGACCTCTTGGAAGGAACCAAAAAACTTGGAGATAAAGCCGCAAAGACTCCCCTTGATGAGAGCTACAAAGTCATACGAAAGGGGGAGATTGAAGATAAACTCTTTGAGGATACCGAATGCTATAGAAGAGTGGTTGGTAAACTAATTTACTTAACCATCACTAGGCCGGATATTTTCTCTGCCGTGAACCAAGTGAGTCAACACATGCAAGCCCCAAAGATACATCATTGAAACATGGTTGAGAGAATACTTAGATATCTCAAAGGAACCAATTGTCAAGGGATTTGGATGGGATGCAACAAAAGCACCAATTTCGTTGGTTATTGTGACGCGGATTATGCTGGAGACAATGAGGATAGAAAATCAACCACCGGCTATTGTACCTTCATTGGAGGTAGTCTAGTAACTTGGAAAAGTAAGAAGCAAAAGGTGGTATCATGCTCAAGTGCCGAGTCCAAAAATAGAGCTATGAGGAAGCTCACAAATGAATTGGTATGGTTGAAGAGTTTACTCAAAGATTTGGGAATTAAGTCAACAGAACCTATCACAATGCATTGTGATAATCAAGCCGCTATTCACATTGCAACCAACTCGGTCTTTCATGAGAGAAAAAAACACATAGAAGTAGATTTTCATAAGGTTAGGCAAGTGGTTGAACAAGGAGTCATCTTGCCATGTTACACAAGGAGTTCGGATCAATTTGCGGATATCTTCACCAAATCCGCAAGTCTTAAGGTTTGTGAGTTCATTCATTCAAAGCTTGGACTCACCAACCTTTTTCATGCCTAAGACTCAAAGCCAAAGGCAACTCCCTAAGCCATGGATTCTATACTATTTTCCCTTAAAGGTTTTAACCGAGGGTTTTTAATGAGGTAAAATGGGCATGCTTCCAAGCTTAACTATTCTATCCTTGAATATACTAAGCTTGAGGGGGAGTATTGAGTTATGATCATCTTAAGTATTTAAACAAGAGATTAAAAGGAGTTTATACTTGGTGGCAATGGTTAAAAAGAGGGAAAGCATGGTTAAATGGTTAAAAGAACATGTGACATATGAGGATAGGTGTTATATCATTTTGGCAATGACAAAAGAGAAAAAAGCCTTTGTCTCCTTTCTCAAATAATCCTTCCTCTTCATCCAATGGTCTAGTTAAAATGTAGACAATGGATGGCTAAGATTAACTTAGAGTTTAGGGCATCCCAAACTCATGTAAACTCTATAAATAGAGCTCTTATATCAAATGAAAACTTAAGGAAATATTACACTTCCTACACTCTCTCTATCTCTTGGCCATAGGCCATAAAATCTCTCTAAACTTCTTCTTCTTCATTATCAAGACTCAAAGAATCTCTTAAAACTATCAGCTAGGTCCGTAGAAGACTTCCTGGATGCATCAGTATAACAACTTATCGCACATAACAACGTGAAATTCTTGTTGAGCTCGTGAACAAAGTTGACCGTGCATATAATTAAGCTTTACTTTTCTTTTTACACTTATATTTCTTTTGGATTTGAGAGCAGAAGACGAGATCCAACCTTGTACTCATTTTGGAGAAGATTTATGAATCCTCTTATTTTAGCTTTTGCATTTGATGTTGATTTATAGTTCCACAATGATTTATGTTCTTAGTATCATGGTTGAATAGTTGACCAGTTGAATTTTAGTATTTCATAGGAAAATCATGAATTTAAACGTTAGGTTTGTTAGATAAGAAAATATCATTTAGATTCATCATCTAGGCTTTTGTATAAAGCTTGATCGAGTCGAGTGGGGTACTAGGAGATCCCGTGCTTCTTGTAGATACTTGCTCTGAGTCAAGCCGACTGTCTATGGGATCGATCCTTTCTTCGGTCGCACCTTCCGACCCAGAGTGACTGTCGTCCAGGTCAATTCTTTTTGCACCAATTTTATCCAAATCGGACTGATCGTCGACGTCCGGACCGAGGTTGGCATTGACGTCTGAACCAAGCTCACTGCCAACTGGTATAACATTGTCTTCGAGAATTCCCTCTAAGTTGAGGAAAGTATCTTCCACAACAGCTTCTATAGGTGCTTGTTGAGAACGCCTCCTCATGGATCTTGTTTGTCTCGCCAGGATTCTATCTGCAAGAGATATGCTTGGTGTCTCAATTGTCTCCACCGTAATCATTCTTCGCCACAAAGGATCAGATGTTGATGCTAATGCAGCTAGTTCATTCGCCAAACTATTCTCGCCTCGTGGGACCTTTATCAACTCAAATTTGTAAAATTGATATATCAGCCCTCGAACGACCTCCAGGTAGGCTCCCATTATATCATATTTGGCCTCGTATTCTCCGCTTATCTGGCTTGCCACAAGCTGGGAATCGATTTGAGCTCTGAGATCTTTCACCCCGATCCCCAGAGCTAATCTTAAGCCCGCGATGAGTGCCTCATATTCCGATTCATTATTTGAAGCGCTGAATGCGAGTCGATATGTTTGTTCGATCACCTCTCCTGTTGGGGATTCTAACCGTACTCCAACTCCAGATCCTGATCATGTTGATGAGCTGTCGACTTGGAGTCTCCATACTTGTTGCAATGGTGATCCTTCCTGCACTCCTATTGGCAATTCGACGATAAAATCTTCCAGCATCTGTGACTTCGCGCTCAATAGATTTCGTTATTCGATGTTATACTCGTTCAACTCTATAGCCCACTTGAACATTCTTCCGGATTGGTTCGGGCCATGGAGAATTGTTCATAGCGGTTGCATTGTCATCACCACTATCGAATGAGATTGGACATATGGGTGGAGCTTCCTTGCGGAAGTTACTACGGCAATAGCTAACTTCTCGGCTATCGTGTATCTTGTCTCGGGAGAAACTAAACTTTTGCTGATGTAAAAAATTGGTCTTTGGTTTGCTCCATCTTCTCGGATCATTACCCCATTCACAGGTGGGTTGGCGAGATAATTCTTCAACTCTACGAATGCGTTATCGCATTGATCATCCCAAAGGAATCGCTTGTTCCCCTTTAAAAGTTGGAAGAAAGGAAGACACTTGTCCGTCGATCGTGAGATGAACCTCTTTAGCACAGCGATCCTTCCTGATAAACGTTGGATATCCTTTAGCATCTTGGGTGACGGTATTGAGAGAACTGCGGTTATTTGGTTTGGATTCGCCTCGATCCCCCTCTCAGTTACGAGATAGCCCAAGAATTCCTCGGAAGTGACTGCAAAGGTAAATTTCTCTGGATTTAGCTTCATCCCGAACTGATTAAGGGTCTCAAAGCACTTAGCGAGGTGCTGGATGTGCTCGTCCTTCAATAAGGACTTAACCAGCATATCATCGACGTAAACCTCCATGGTTTTGCCGAGTTGAGATGAAAACATTTTGTTCACCAATCTCTGATATGTTGCACCGGCATTCTTTAAACCGAAGGGATGACCTTGTAACAGTAGATCCCTCTATCAGTTATGAATGATGTTTTGTCTTGGTCTTCCAGATTCATAAGAATCTAGTTATATCCAGAGAAGGCATCCATAAAAGAGAGCAACTGATTCCCTGCTGTCGCTTCCACAAGCCGGTCAATATGAGAAAGCGGAAAGCTATCCTTTGGGCAAGCCTTGTTGAGATCCGTAAGGTCAACGCAGATTCTCCATTTCCCATTCTTCTTCTTCACTACCACGGGATTCGCCAACCATTGGGGGTAATGGACTTCTCTAATTGATCTGTTCCCCGGAAGATTCGTTACTTCATCATTAACAGCTTACGATTTCTTGGGCCCAAGTTTTCGCTTCTTCTATTTTATTGGTTTGAAGCTCGCATCAACATTTAACTCGTGCGAGATCACATCGAAACTTATTCCTGGCATATCGCTGGCTGTCCATGCAAATTTTTGTTTATTTTATCGCAGGAATCGAATCAACTCACGCCTCAGCTCTCCTTTTAGCTAGGATCCTATAATTACGCACTTATCTGGATTTGACGGGTCTCAAGGAATCTTTATGGTGCGTTTTTGCAAATCTTTCTCTGTTTCGTCTCCCAGACTCGACGCGGAGTGGACCTCGTCAGGCCTCGAACTCAGACTCTTATCTCTCGAAGAACAACCGGAGCTCTTTAGTTGCTATTGAACCCTAGACTTGATGCCAGCCATGTAGCAAATCCGAGAATTCTTCAGTCTTCCGCGGAGAATTCCTATGCCACCTTTAGCGGAAAACTTCACACATTGGTGATATGTTGACGGGACAGCTTTCATTTCATGGACCCAAGGGGTCCCCAAAATAACGTTATAAGTTGCTGGTCGATCTACGACGGTAAACTCAATGAGCTTATGGACACCTTGCGTGGACACCGGAAGTCTTATCATCCCAAACGACATTTCTGTTTCCCCGCTAAACCTTGTCAATGGGGTTGGAGGACCTATCACCTCTGTGTTGTCGAGCCCCCATCCGTTTGAGCGTGTCGAGGAACATGACATTCATAGTGCTCCCTGTATCGATTAGTACTCGTGATATCTCGCAATTCGCTTCGATGTCGAGTTCGACGACCAAGACATCATCGTGTGGTCTGTCTAAGCTTCTTGCTCGGTGAAGCTTATCTCACTTCCAAGATCTGGAGTGTGTCTTGCTTTTCCAAATTCCGCCTTTCTCACATATGACTCTACCGAAGAAACTGATTCTCGGCAGTGTCTAGATCCCCCCATGATGAATTCTATACGCTTCTTTTGAGGAGCCTTTGAAGTGCTTCCTCGCTCTAGACTTCGCGGCCTCTTCCCTGCGGGAGCTTTTCTATTTTCCTCTAGGGCTTCCATCTCGCGAACAATTGCGTCTAAGTCAATTCCACGTTTCAGTTCTCCTTTAGCAAATTTATTACTAAGGAAATTCTTCAGCTTGAAACATTCATGCGTGGCGTGGCTGTTGCATTTGTGTAACTCTCAATAACCATTTGGGTTGCGCCCTAGCATACGCGGTCCATCTCTGCTCTCCTGCTTTCGTCATCCTTTCTCCATGTTGTACGTGTGAGACCCCTTAGAACTCCTTGTTGTCTCTTTTCTCGAACTTCTTTGGTGAGAGGGTTGAATCAGGGGTTTCTCTTACAGTCTTGAATTTCTTGGAAAGAGTAATTTTTCCTCTTTGCCGATCATCCAGTTTGTAGAGCGATGGAGAACATCCTTGATCGTCTCTGACTTATGAATCGTTAGGTCGAAACGGAATGGGGACTCATGCCAGAGCCCGTGCTTGAGAGCAGCCAGTGCTGTCGACTCACTCACATCGGCCACCTTTGCTTTAACATTCTTGAAACGCTTGATAAAGCTTCAGAGTGATTCATTCGAACCTTGACTTAGAGTCCAGAGGTCAGCATCTGAGGTTCCTTTGTCCATGAAAATGGAATAGTGCTTCAGGAATGCTGTTGACAACCGTGTGAAGTTGTCAATTGAACCTCCTCAAGTTGGGAAAACCACTCGAGGGCCGATCCTGTGAGATTTTTGATAAAAAGTCTGCAGCACCCTGCATCTTTTTCTTCTTCACTGAAATGCGCTCTGGTGACTGCAATTCTGAAGGCTGTCATGTGCGCCTTTGGATCAGACTTCCCCTCGTAGACGGGGAGTCTTAACTTTCTAGTATCCCTTATTCGTGCCTCGGTGATACGCACGATGAAAGGAGTTCTTTCCGTCTCTGCGATAACGCGATCGATCTTTGGAGCCGCACTTGCGACTCTATGGACCTTAGAGGTCACTGCACGGAGCTCGACATTCGCCTTATCAATGGATCTTCGGAGCGCGTCGGAATCGCGATTCCTTTTCTCGTGAGAACTCTTTCCTAGGTTATCTCCGGCTTTCTGCATGGAGCTTGGAGTGTACAGCTCTCTAGTGTCTCTTAGAGTCCTCTGGCTTTCAACTCTCTGGTTCGTGTCCAGAGAGGCTTCGCTTCTTCGCTGCAAGGGTGGGATGTCTTCAGATCTCCTGCTCGGATCCAGACTTGCAGGGTTATCAACTCTCTGGCTTGGACCTTCAGGATCACCAGGTCTCTGGTTCGCATCCAAGGGTCCTTCAGTTTATTGGTTCACATCCAGGGGCCCTTCATTTCTCTGGTTCGTACCCTGAGAACCGCCAGCTCTCTGGCTCGCTTTCAGAGAGCTCTCGCCTCTGGTACCACCACCTCCTGTGTTCTCTGGGGTCAAAACCATCGGCTCGGCTCTCCCTATTGAGTTCGTCAGAGCTCCGAGACGGACCTCCAAATCCGACTGGACATCCGTCAAGGACACAAGTCGGGTCGTCACATGATCCTCATGACTGTTGAAGCGTGCAATAAGCGCGTCACTTGATTCTTTCTGCTTCTCGACAGACGTCGCCAGCGTCGCTAGCATCACTTTGAACTCAGCTAAGGAGTCATGGTTCACGACTGGGGTCTCCATGTTTTCGACCTGAGTGTTAGTGGGTGTTTCCATTCTTATTATGGGTAGAGTCAACGTTCTTCAGAAACTTTGCATGGATATTTTTATTCTCTCCCCACAGTCGGCGCCAAAATGTGAGAGCGGAAATCGCCTCACACCAAAATATCAATGAAAATCTCAAAGAAAATCGAAAAACGAATGTTTATTGCTTGTGAATTCTCAATGTTAGTTACAAAATGGTTTCTCAAGAGTTTTACAAATGATTTTCGAAGCCCCATCCTAGAGCTCTCCATCTCCCTTTTATTCTCTCCCAGCTCCCTTAATGAGCTTGCCTTTATGGCATTTAATGTGCGGATCCTCTCTTTGAATTCTTCTTATAACAGAAAATCCCGCAGTTACTTCAGCGCGATCCTCGGCGTTGACTCTGTCATGTGCTCGGTCAACCTCCTCAGCTTGCTAAATGGGCCTTGATCCTTTAAACGAGGTTGGGAAGCCCAATGATAAAAAGAGAGCTGAAGCACATCTCGAGTTAATGGGTTGAGAGAGCCCATTAACAGGGAGCCCAAAGACATGGTGAGAGAGCTGAAGTGCTCTCTGTAATGGCAACGGAAGAGCTGAAGTGCTCTCTGGAGTAGTAGAGGGAGAGCTGAAGTGCTCTCTGTAATGGCGACGGGAGAGCTGAAGTGCTTTCCGGAGTGGTGGTGAGAGAGCTGAAATGCTCTCTGGAGTAATGGAGGGAGAGCTGAAGTGCTCTTTGTAATGACGACGGGAGAGATGAAGTGCTCTCTGGAGTGGTGGTGGGAGAGCTGAAGTGCTCTCTGGAGTAATAGAGGGAGAGCTGAAGTGCTCTCTGTAATGGCGATGGGAGAGCTGGAGTGCTCTCTGGAGTGGTGGTGGGAGAGCTGAAGTGCTCGCCGGTGTGACGACCAGAGAGCTGAAGTATTCTCCGGTGTGACGACGAGAGAGCTGAAGTGCTCTCTGGAGTGATGGTGGGAGAGCTGAAGTGCTCTCTAGAGTGATGGTGGGAGAGCTGAAGTGCTCTCCGGAGAGGCGACGAGAGAGCTGAAGTGCTCTCCGGTGTGACGACGGAGAGCCCATTGACATAGTGAGAGAACCGATGGGCCTAGAGAGCCCAATAACGATATTCAACCCGAGCCCTTTTCCGAAGATCCGACCCGGGTGGATCTTCACTCCCACATGTATTGAGCTATGGAAAATATATGTCCTAGGGCGAGTGGACAACTATGAGTTAGTGTTGTTGGACATTGTCTTAATAGTGAATTGACCACACTCAGTATGTGTAGTTAAGTTGATGTAGTTCTTGTTTGTTTGTGTTTTTAGTTAACATTCGATGGACAACAATGTTCTAATAATTGTTGGTAAGGGCATCTCCAACGGGACACTTCAAATTTGAAGTGTCATGTGTTTTCTTCCAAAGGCAACACTTCAAATTTGATGTGTCAAAAGTTTATATTTTGCAATATTTTTCATATCTTTGTTCAAAATTAATTAACATCATACAATCTATACTATTATTTGAGAAGTACATTCTTGGAGGAGGTCAAAATAATGAGGATATTTACTAAATCTGCCATAGGGTTAAAAATTTCGGATGAACAAAAAAAAATCGCAAGAGGCCAATTTAGGCAAAAATTTACGATTTGTCTTCGAGATCTAGAGTTCAATTCCCCGAGATGTCAAGTTTTTAACAAAAAATACAGTTTTTAAGTTAAAACGCGCGAATCCCTTTACTGGGTCGGATATGACCCGGTTCGAGATGCATGTTCGATCCACGGAGAATGCATTAGTAGTTTTTTTTGTTCGAAACGCGCGTTTTTATATAAATATAAGTAATCGACGTGAATGGTAAACAATAAATCTAATTGGTTTGGTGGTAAATTATCGACGAGGTGTATGCATGGTTAGGGGTTCGATTCTCCCTTCTTTTTTGTTTTTGCTTTTTTTCCCCTTCGAAACACGCGTTTTTATATAAATATAAGTAATCGACGTGAATGATAAACAATAAATATAATTGGCTTAGTGGTAAAGTGTCGACGGGATGTATGAATGGTTGGGGGTTCAATCGAAAATTGTTAAAATAAAGATTTCGTTAGAAAAACAAGGATCCCACATCGAAATTTGATGGAATTATCATCCCTTTCCGGCTGCTATATATATGAGTTTAACGATTAAATTCAATCTCACACCAATTTTGGTGCAGTAAGTGCATGAAACCGACTTAATCGAGATCCAAACACAAATAATATTCAGTTAAATTCGATTTTATTGAAAATCGAATTTAAAAACTGAATTTGATAAATATAATATGTCTTAATAATTTAAGTGTTTGATTTAATCATCATTTAAATAGTGAAAAATATATTTGCCCAATTTTTTGTAATAAAAATGAGGTTTATTTTGTTTTTAATAAAAGCGAATTAAAAATTAAAAGTGATCAATATCATTTTTTCATAAAAGTGATACAATTTTTTATTTATTTTTGTCTTTTAAATTCGGATTAGTTCATAAAAATGCTAAATATTATTTAAATACTTATTATATCACGTTAAACATTTATATAAACATCTTAAATAATATTAAAAATCAATAAAAAAGTATTTTTATTTCATAATTTATTCACAGGTTTGTATTAGTTGAATACATGTAAAAATAAAAAATAAAAATATTAAATATTAAAAGTGGTAATTAGCTTATTTGTAGCGAAATATGAATACTTAAATAAGATTATTGATTTTAAAATAATATTTTCATGTTTTTCTAATTTTTCCAAACATTCACGGGTTCATATCATTTGGATAAATATTTTAAATAATATGTCAAGGAGAAACTTGGTCTTTGAGTAAGATTTAATCATACTGCATAAAGGATACCGATCAACAACATAAAGTCTACAATGAAGGTGTGAATATTCTAACCTAATCCACTGAGATTCATGGACAGGCGACTCTGTTACTGTGGAAAAATTTTCTTTCTGTGTGTGGACAAGCGACCCTTGGACATGATCAGTTGATGTGTGATCTCTTCTCGTATATGGTTTTCCGCTATAACCATTTTTCCCGGCACCTCCTCCGCATTCGACCTCCGGTGGACAGCCTCTGTAGATTGTTCAGGTACGTGGAAATCTGATATGTTGAGATTACCAGTTAACAGGACTTTGTCTTGTCCACCAGATATGTTCGCCGCCTCGTGGACATCATTAGCATTTCTTCCCATGGACAATTTGCTTACTCTCGTCCACCAGATCTGACTCCACTATTTTTGCATTTTTCTCAGCAATAGATTCTCCGTGGACATCTTTAGAACTTTGTCTCTCTATTTGGACATCTGATAAGTGGACGTCCGATTTATTGAGATTAGCGGTTACCTGTACTTTGTCTTGTCCACCATATTTCTTCACTACATGTGGACAGCATTGGGATCTCTCCCCGTGGTCAAATTTTTCATTTTCTCGTCCATCATATCTGGGCTGGTGCTTCTCGCCTCTTCCCTTGCACCAGGTTCTTCATGGATAGAATCTGAACTTTGTCTCTCTACATGGACATTCGATTGGTGGACGTTATCCGTTCCATAACGGTGTCTTGTCTACCTGATTTCTCTCCTCTTTTGTGGACAACTTTCGAATTCCTTTTCCTAACGGACTTCTGCCTATACTGGTGGATCATATTTGGACCAATTGTACTCACCTCTCTCCCGCTTACCAATTTCTCATCGACAGACTCAGTTTGTTGTTGTGGTCGAACCCTAGTGGATGTTTCTTTCTTGTGGACATCGGATTTGGCAACAATTTGTTTTGTTGGAGTTGAACTTGTCAGCGATTTCCGTCTGTTTTCTGAGCAATTTATGTCTTAGACCAATCGGCTGTTGAAGTATTTTTTGCGTCTTTGGGAATCAAAACCACCATCGAATTCGATTGTTTTTTCTTATGTTTTTTATTGAATCCCCCGGTTGTCGGACCATCAAAGTCGGCAGTGATTTTTTCTTCAGTCTAGGCGATCAGAGCTTCTTTTCCGTCGGTGACGACATCGATTTATCAATTTTTTTAAACTGTAATAATTGACATCGACTCCACTTTTCTAAAGTGAAAAGATGAAAATTTCAATGCACAATAACCGATGTCGATTGTTTTTTTTAACAATTGAATTGTTACTTTTTATTTTAGTTAATTCTATTGTAAAATGTAAGAGTAGTGGAAGTAAAATGTTAAAAAGTGACATAGCATTTTGTTTGATTTTATACAAGTAAGGTATTAACCATAAATTCACTTTCGTTTTATGGCATTACCCATAGTTTTTTTGGTGAGAAGCATTACCCATAGTTTGCTCCCATACAAAAGGTGCTGAAAATAATAAAAAACAATATATATATAT
>OVBE01016652.1:0-10843 GCA_900406425.1 Iberis pinnata | reverse complement strand
TAATTCATAGTTATGTTTTTTTCACATTTATGTTTTTTTTTTTTCTATGAATTTGGGCTATTTATCAATTATTTATTATTAGATATTTTTTATTTCAAAATTTAAGAGATTTTTTATTGTTGTTGTTGTTTTTATAGATTTTTTGTTAGTTATTTTATCTAACACGTAAAACTCTATTAAGATAATCATGATAGTTGATACAATGTAATTTTTATAGAGCAAATAAGATGTATAAATAAGGTATAAAATTAATGTTTTTCTTAAATTAAAATCTCACCACGTAGTCAGCGAATTTGTTGGAGAAACTATTGGTTTAAGTAGATTTCACTTCTTCAAATTTATGTGAAGAATTCCTTGAAACACCATAAAAAAAGTTCAAACTCCAAAATACCATACACTCTCAAAAGTTTCAAAAATATCACACATTCTCAAATGTTTCAAAAATACCACAAACATAAAAAATGAATTTTAAGGGGTTAGAATTTAAAATTTTAGGTCTGGGTTTACTAAATAGAGTTTAGGGTTTAGCTTTGAAGGGGGTGGGGTTTGATTTTGGGGTTTTAGGGTTTAAATTTAAAGTTTTAAATCTATTTCAAAATTTATGGTATTTTTGGAACATAAACATTTTTGTGGTATTTTTGGAATTTTTGGGAGTGTGTGGTATTTTTGAAATAAACCTAGTTTTTGTGGTATTTTTGAGAATTCCCCAATTTACTTGCCCACCAAAAAATATCATGAATCCAATTTGCTAAAAAACTTGATGTTGTGGTTGTTCGCCGGATTAATTAAGTCTTGACAATCGCCTTCAAAAATTAGTCGCCATGTCCTTTTACAAAAGAAATTTGGGCTTCAACTTCCATAGGAGATTCACCATTTTAACAATATCTTGAGTATCACTTACAAAAGTGACTGCACTATCCCAAATAACACATGCAACTGTTGTACAACTTCGACTATCACGAAGATTGGCATCAAAATTACAATTGAGCCATCTTTTAATAGGTTTAAACCATAGTGAGCATGTACCGGTTATCACGTCGATGAGAGTGAAGTGGTGTCACTTTTGTGGTATCCATTTCAACCAAAATCCAGTTATTCAAGTCTCAAACAATGAACTAGGTTTCAATTGAAATATAAGTATATTTCCTTCCTTCGAGATCAACCATAGAACCCCTGGAGGCAAGAAGCGAGATAATATCCTTTTTGAGCATTTTCCGTGAATAAAAATAGCCTGCATTTTTGCTTTCATTGAATGAGATCCATATTAATTATGTATGTTTGGATGCCAAAATGTTTTTAATTCACGAGCAGAGGAAAAATAAGAGACTGACTGGTTATTTCAGAATACATAACTTGCGTTCATAAAAGGTCATGCTAATTTTCAAAGAATTAAATAGTGGTTTCCAGATAATGTATATAATTTTGGGACCATATCAAGGAACCATATTGTTTGTTTGAAATGAATATTAGAGACATGAGAAGCTAACCGGTAGTATAATTTGACAGTATAAGATCCATAGAAAGTATAGTGCCAACCTAAGATGCATGGATATGAAGCAGTAGGAAGTTTTAATTTCGGTACTAAGTGTACGTTCCCTTTATGTATTACCTCTCAAACCAACTCTTCTAACTTGTGGCAAAACTCATACCTCAAAGAAATATGAAATTCTATAATTTTCAGCATTGTTGGAGTGTTTCGAATTTGGCAGCCGAGCAAAGGTGATATTGAATAAGAGATCATGCCATTTTTAATAGAGTTACCATCCCCTATATTGAATCATAATCTTTGTATTAATAGATGTCGTCCAAATAATAATAATGATTGTCATCCAGAGAAAAGGAATGCTCCACGGGAAGCTTGTAAAATTTTGGAATTAACACAGTAGTGATTAGGTCTGGCGTATTTACCGAAACTCAAAATATAAACATACCAAAATCCAAAAATTCCAACCGAATTGAACTGTTTGTCTCAAATAATAATTGGATTTCATTCTGATGAGTTTCGAGAACCCAACCCCATCCGAGTACTCGATCATGTACTTGAAGAATCGAAGTCTCCACTTAGGATTATAATGATGGAGATGTAGGTAGACAAATGATGGACAAAGGGTGGACGACCAAAGTAAGACATTTTCTGCACTAATCTGTGATGTAAAATTTCTGAGAATTTTCGATTACTATCTAACATTTCAGGTAATTTGTAAAATTTTGTGGATATTTTTATTGATTCGGGCATATTCTGGTCCAAAATACCCGAATTAATTGTAAACTAAAAAATTTCAGATATTTTGCGGTTCTCAGTCTGGTGATCAAAACTGACGGATTCGAAAAGACTTGAATCGAAATTAAACATAAAAGTTTTGGATATCTAAATGGATCCTAAACCTCAAAATCCGAGACTATTAAAGTAAAGAAGTATACACCAAAATTGTTCAATAAAAAACAGTATTAGAAATTCGAGAGAAAATTATGCTCTATACCATATTAGATAGACATATTAAAAAGAAATACCATATTACACATCCCTTGTATAGAGTGCCATATTCGACTCAACAAAAAGACGCATATTCCCCTCGATATGATGTTATTGATTTTGAAAATTTTAAGAAAACCAGCATTCTCTCTCATTACTTTACGGTTTCGCTCCCATCTTCTTCCCAAGCTCCAACTCTCTTTCTTCAAAACTAGTAACACGCTGATAAGGGAAAAACCCTCACTTCGACACCACCATCGTATTGTTTCAGATTTTACCAACAACTGGCGATGTCAAGCGCGAGGAAAAGTTCAGAAATCACTATGGCTGAAAGAAAGAGAAGCGGTGACTTGAGATTGAGGTTATCGTGCGATTGTTCTTATAAACAAAAACCGCCATCCCGATTCACCATGCTTCGTCTGTGAAGGAGACAGACCCTTTCCACGGGTCAGAGGAACTAAAATTTGATCCAGATCAACTTCAGAGAAGAATCTATGCTTGTGATTGATACCCACTAGGCGGCTGTATCAATAGCTACTCAAAGCCGGAGTTCATGCTCGACATAGTTGAGACGGTGGAAGATACCGTATATCTAAAGGAGTTGGTGTTTGGTCCACTGCTTAATGTTCCAATTCGAAAGGCAGCAGTGTCAGGTAAACTTTTCCACCATATATTGTGTAGGTCCTTGGTAACTGCAAAGAAGTACGAATTATGGTTTGTGTTTTCTCGGNTGAGTTTGGTATAGTGACCGGCCTTCCGTGTGGGTCTTACCCGGAAACCGCAAAATTGGAGAGGTTACAATCTCTGGAAGACCCTAAGAATATTTACTGGAACACACTAATATCAAAGACAAACCAGAGTGTGACTATGAAAGAAATTGTTGGTTCGAAGAAGATGGACAAGGTATTTCCAGTGGACAAAAAAATTCCATCATCAAGAAGAATCCGACTTGCGCGGAATATTGCTTTGCAACATAAATCCTGTCAAAGCTGGAAGCAAGGTTGTAGAGATGGTAAAAGATTTTGAAGCTTTCAAAGTTTCCCTTGGGGCCATGAGGCGTTTGCGTTAACAATCGAGATGGTGAAATGGTGAGCAATGGGAAGATGTAGATGCCCTTAGAGCCAAGCTCAACCAATCTTACACTGCAAATCATGGTTTTACACTCGCTTTGTAGTTTTTTTTCTTCAAAGAGATCCCTGAGTTTGTTAGGTTACCAGTTGCTTCTGAAGACGGTGGTCACGACTTCACTCATGAGTCAATACTAAGTCTCCCAATGTGCAAGAGTTTCCACAATGTCAACATAATGAAAGTTGAGAATATGTCCACAGTAAGTCTGTCAACATTTTACTCAAAGCAAATAGTATTAGATACTTGGTCTAATTGATTTTCGTGGACATTGTCATAGATGTATGTCTAGCCTTACCTATCTGCAGAGGATTCTGCCTATAAGAATGTCAATGAGGGGTGGATCGATGAGGTGGTGGACAAATTAGTTGAGTACATGGAAAGGTCGATTGGCGCTCGATTTAAATTCCAGAAAATATGTGACACAGAGTCTGCAACGATTTTGATCGCATTGTGGTGGAGGAGAAAAATGTCCAAAATGTGAAGAAGACCAAAGTTGTTAAGAAGACTCATACACATGCGCAGGATGTGTCAGGCATATCCAAGGGCAAAACAAATAAAAGCAAAGTTCCAGAACCGAGCAGGAAAAGAAAATGTCCACAAGATTCACCAGAGACCAAAGATGGAGATGCTGTGGACATAAGTGCGGTGCATAGGTAGTTCGAGGAAATGCTGGCTGCTCACATTGAGAAGATGACCAATTTATTATGTATCGAGAAGGTGATACTAAAAGACAAATTACTTGACGGGATTTTAAGCGAAATGCATAAGAGTGGGAAGTTAATGAAGGATGAGTTACTTGATGAGATTATAAGCAAGGTGCGTAAGGGTGGGAAATTATAATCCAAGAGAAACACACACACCATTCATAGCCCCACGTCTCGATAAGTAGCTCTAAGAATACATTAGCACAAGAACAAATTAACAAAGACGGGGAAGATTTCAGGGAGGGGAAAATTTTTGATGAATATCCTGGCGTTGCAGCTGTTCTGACAGAACTAGATATACCAATACGTATTTTTATTTGAGTCCAAGTTGCTAAGTTATGGTGAGGACTAATCACAACTATAACAGGTGTAGACTGATGATTTATCCACTGAAGATCACAGGGACAAAATAGATAAAACCGGGGTACAAGTAGACAACGTAAGAGGGGTGATGGAAGAACATAAAACATATTTGTGTAATTTTTATTTTAGGTGATGTGTTCGGAGAATTTGTAGTTGCGAATAATATGCATAATGTTTTGCACATATGGTGACGTTCAACGTAGAAGAAGTGGACATTAAAGATAGCTAAATATTTTCTATTGAGAATCTGGCGGACGAGTTAGAGACAAACACGACAAAAGTAGAAAAAGTAAGTCACAAAACGGACATATTTTTTCTCTTTCTATGTTGAAAACAAAAATCATGACATGTGCAGGCTGATGAGTTATCCATCGAAGAGCACATGGACCAATTAGATAAAATTATAGAAGATGTAGACAACATAAGAGGGATGAAGGACAAACCGGCAACCGATTTAGAGACAATCAATATGAAAGTAGACAAAGTAAGACACAAAAATGGAGTCATTTTTTTCATTCTTGGTGTCACTAACAATATAAATATTCTATCCCGCAACAATTACACCCCACCATATAGAGAGTTGACGATAAAATCACACAACAAACACCAACTGAAAACGTAAGTACTAATTAAAGCATGTAAATACCCCGACTGTATTTTTTGTTGTAGTTGTAATTTTCACTGACAGTGTCCACTATATGATACATAGACAATGCTGACATGCCTTCCAAGTACGTCCAACACCACAATTGAGGACGTTGCTCCTGTAGATTCTCCTAGTGATGATCCAAACTATGACCCAAACTGGATCTTTGGTCTGAAACCTTCCGATATTTTTGAAAGACTTGGCCGCCCCTCTACATCCAATCAAGGGAAGGACAAGGTCACAAATTTTTATTAAATTTTATAATTGTTATTAATTGTACAACTATTCTACTCCATGATGATGTATTTTGGTAATGTAGGTAATATCGGAGGATGAAATAACAAAATATGTTGGTGGTAATTTTCTATACAAGAGAGAATCCGAACATTTTGATTCAAGTGGTGAGCGATTATATTTTGGTAGAGAATACCCAGTTTTACGCATATGGCCTACTGATAAATCACTATTGGTTAGTCTAGGAATCATTCGTGATGAAGAACAAGAAGGACTGGTAAGTTTTAGATCACTTGGCGAAGGGAATTAAAAAGTATGTGATAAAGCAGCAGTTGTGAGTCACTAATTTGTTACGTAGTGGATGAGTATATATTAATTAATGGACATATTTTTTTTTATGGAGCCTTTGTCAGAAGTTGTAGAGAAGAATGTACATGACCAAGAGTTTCAAGAAGGAAAAGTAAGTGTACTATATTAGTGGACATAATAATCTATCAATTTCATTATTACGTGGACACCATGAAAAAGTTTGAAACATATGTATATGTATCCCATGACTTTACCAAAGTTGATAATCTAGTCAAAAAGAAGCATAAGTTGAAAGTGATGTTTGTCGGGGACAAGCAGGTGATCAAGATGATGACTCTTGCAAAGATTTTGGAACAGGAAAAGAGCATGTTCTATTATCGCTCGAAGGAGAACATATACCTGAAAAAGATGAATGTGTAAGTTTACTATCCTTAGCCTGAACCATACATATATTGTGAACAAATTTATAGTGTGTTTTAAGATCTTTGCATATATCATGGACATAATATACATAACCCAACAAAAGATGCGGATGTGGACAAATTGCACAGTTAGAGAAAACATTGAAAGGACATGTAAGTTTTTTTTCCTGTAGATATACAATATGTACGCTAATGGACATATTATGACGAATCAATGGACGACATCATTTTAAAAGTACAAGCTGAACTGGATTCGGATGGACAAATCGAACATAAAGAAGAAAGTGAACCAGATCTTGCAACTGGTGGACAAGTACATCTGGAGAACGAGGACAACAATATACTGATCCCCTCTCTTAAAGAAGCAAAGAAAAGACTCATGTTCTCTAATAAAGGTGCTGATACTCAAAATAAGGAGATTCTTGAGAAAATGGTTTCAAAAGAGCCCAAAAGGTTTCGAGATTCATTGACCCCGAAACACTTATCTGATTTAAAAAATTTCCATAATTCTCTTGTGCTTGTTCAGTCATCACGGAAAAAGAAATTCCTATCCAAAATAAGCTCAAAAGGGAAGAAGTAAGACATTTGTACCTATTTATTTAAGTTCCCTTAACGATCTACGACAACTCGTTTGTTTTATAAAATGAAGACCTTACATAATTGATGGGAAACATGTTAAGTACTCATTCTTTGATGTGACAATGACTCAGCGACAAGCCATGACACCCATGTAAGTTTTTGAATATATACCGAGTGCGTGTTATGAAATGCATGACTTAATATCGGACGATGTCCTTACATATCCGATGGACAACATTGTCTTATTATTATTCCTCCTGTTTGTTTCTTTGTGTTTTATTGTGTATTTTCGGATTATATACAATGTCCACTTTACTAGTTGTGTTTCTCTGAATGCTCATACATGTAGTTTTTGTTAAACCGGAAAATGTCCTTACGTATACGATAGAAAACAACGTCCAATCATTATTTTGTAATTTGTCTGTTTATGGTATATTTTTGTCCATTCGCACTTTGAACACTGTCCACTTTGCTAATTGTGTTTTTCTTAATGGTCAACATGTTGATGCTTTGCTAAGTTTGATGTGGCGGAGGGAAGGAGACAATTTGTTGGCCAGGAGGGTAGGCATTCTCGATAACTTTTTTATACGCATGCTATATGATGAACACAAAAAATATAAGAAGACAAGGTCGAAATACAAGTGGACATGAAACAATACAATCAAGAACTACATCAGAGAATTCGCTCCAAATCGTCAAAAAGTTAACTTTGTTATCAGCCATAGAAAGTGTCTACGTCCCTATAGATTAAGGACAAGCACATTGGGTTGCCCTTATAATTGATCTCAAAGAAGCAATTATCAACATTTTCGATTGCTTTTGGAAGGGGATGGACGAGGCAAGAATGGACGAAATCATGAAACCGTTAGCTGGATCTATGGAACTTGCCATTAACTAGTTGGTCCACACTGGAGGTGATAGACAAAAGATGCCATATGTGTTCAGAGTTGTCTGAGTTCCCAAATTGCCGAAGATATCCTGGGTTGGTGATTGTGCTTCAATACCAATGAAGCTGATCGAGTTTCACTCGCATGGCATAGATTTCTTACATCTTACTAAGGAAATAGTTGGTGTCGTGCGTGATCATCATGCTATCGATATTTATGAGGATTTTTTTGCAGGCATTGGACCCCAGATGTCATGCCACCTTCAATCGTTGACTTAATCTTTCTTTTGTCGTTATGTTTGCTTGTGATAATGTTAAACTAATCAGAACCTCTACGGTGTCTAAGTAACGTGTAAGACAATATTTTAGTCCATAATGTATATGTGGATATAATCATGTTTAATATTGTATGTGGACTTACTGTATCATCGATTCACTCGTAATTACTTTTCCACCATCACTGAGTGCACAACGGTTTTTCCACAATCACTGAATGACATTACCATATGTAAGATTTACTTACAAGTGGACAAAGTTCATATCAAGATACAAAGACATAGGAAACTCTCATCTGAACATATGTTATATAACAAACAAAATGGAGAGAAAAGCATTACATTTATTTCCATACATCCTTTCCCAAAAAATTTCACCACAATTTCCCCTTAGTTTGATAACAAAATACAATGGACAGCAAAATAAAAAAATCATGGTTATCCACCTACAAGCTTCTCCAGATTCCCAACACATTCTTATATAGGATTGTTACAACCAGCCCTGTTGTGTCTAGGCAAGTTGCACGAGGTGCAGTTGCGTTAAGCCTTGCTTCTTTCCTGGACAATCAAATGAAGACCATAAACACATCGCTAAGATTGTGAATGCACAAACTACCATAAATATGTGTAAACTCTAGTCCATTTTGTACTTACGGAGTATTCTCTTTGTGATGGGATTCTGATAGGCTCATGTTTGAATCCTAAATCTATATTGCAGAGAACAGATCACTATAGTATAGTAAATGGTCGAATCCCACATAGACCAGATAGTACGACTTTTAGTTTAATCTCGATTCTAGTTAAGACAGATAAAATAAGGTGTTTGTTTTCGATTGATTGCAAAATAAAGTAGTAATTAAAACGGAAATAAATCATATAACTAAACGTCATGCATTAGCGAATTCCACAGATATTCAGGTTTGAAGCTCAGGATAACATGCAGGATTTGATAATGAAAATAGTTCTCAACATGAAAGACATAACTAGATTAATCTCCTCTCGGAGTATGTTTGAATCATCCGATATAAACTCTCGCATGTCTAATAATTCAATCAAGCATTAAGTTTAGATTCAATTGTTCATAGACATTCAAGAAAACAATCTCGCTAAGCAAGAACATCTACTTATCTAGACTAGATCAGATCCCTAAATCAAATCTGTTTGCGTTTATAAATCTAAGATAAACGAATTAGTTAGCTACTCTAATTCATGCATGAAGAATAAATCTAGTCTCAAAACCTAACAGATCCAATCCATTATGTTAAACTCTAACTAACAAACTTGGTTTCCCTAACTAACAAACTTGGTTTCCCTGGGAAACCCTAAAACCTAACAAGCGAACTACTCAGACATAGCTAAGTTAACAAAAATCATAATCGAAGAAGAATACATTCAAAAACCAAATCAATAAAATAAAAGACAAAGTTTAGAAATCTTCTCCAAATACAAAGGTTCATATCCTGTCTATATGTAAAAAGCTTTGAGAAAAATAAAATTAGCGACAATGAAAATAACACCAAGCCTAGGGATTTAATAGTTCTAAAAATAAAAAAAGTAAAAAAAAATCAATAAGGAAAAATCTTGATAAGTCTTGAGGGCATAATTGTAATTTTGGAAGATTTTTAGTTATTATCGGCCATAAGGATCGATCGATCTCTTTTTACGTAAGTTTTCAGGAGCTTTGGATCGATCGATCACTTCTTGGATCGATCGATCTCTTTTCACATTCTGCACATGCTTCTTCTGCGAGACAGCTTGACCAGTCTTAAGTAAAATCTTCAAAAATTTTGATTGCTCCAATGGATTGACTTAAAACCAGTTCCATATGAATGCTAACTCATGTGGCTATCTTCTGTCAAAATTTCAGCTTAATTCTTCCACGGGAACATCTTCAAACATTGGTAAACTTATGACTTCTGCCGAATTCTGCATTTGCATATGCCAATTTGCATCCAAAACGTTACAAATACCTAAAATCCTGAAAAATATACCAAAACTATAAGGAAAACACTCGGATAATGTCAAATGCCAGTATAAATACCCAATATAAGTCATTAAAACGAGTAATATCATATTTTAACGGTATGAGGCCGACCATAACCTCGTTTTTAGGAGGATTCAGTTGTTCGTCTATCAATTTTTGAGGGAAATCATTGTCTTTCTCTCTCGCGGGTGGGAGAACAATTCATGTCCGCAACTTAACCCATTCTTCTACGGAGTAGCACTTTCCAACCAAGGAGTATATGTTGATGGTAGTCATAGCCACTGTCGCAAGGGAGTGACAACAAGGCACTATAAACACATCAAATACCCTGCAAGTGCAAGTTTTCCTCTGCAAATCAACCGTAAAAACACATCCACCAAAGTCATTAACCTGGGATATTGAATCACTTGCTCCAATCACTGCACAATCTGTTGCGTCTATCAGATGCTCGATTAGTAACTCTTCAATCTCAGGTGTGCATCACGTTGTTGTAATAGAAGCTTTCTTCCTACTCGCACAAAACCAACCCATTAACTTTTACCTAATGGACTCCCTCATCCTAGATATTGGGAATTCCACTGCCATTTGTAGCGTTGCATTCAACGATTCAAAATGTTGCTTGTCATCAAATTGTACATAATCCCTAGAAAATATGCTAGCGTCCAATGCGGTAATCCGATGTCTACAATGGTGGCTTCATTTTTCAACATCCTCAAACCAGTATCTAAAATCCCCAATGGCGTAAGCTCGAGACTCATTGGAAACCAATTTTTTCTAGTCTTTCACACTTGAACTTATGTTTTACATTCCTCTCCGAGTGGACAACACATGCACCATGGT
>OVBE01016651.1:0-10844 GCA_900406425.1 Iberis pinnata | reverse complement strand
TAGAGAATTCAAAGGTGTTGAAGCTTATCAGCATCCTGAATTCGTATTCAAGCATAACAAGCAATATATAGCATGAAACAAGAACCGAGAGCATGGTATGCAATGCTAACAAGTTTTTTGGTGAATTTGGGTTATCAACAAGGAAGTATGAACAAGAACTCACATGCTTTTGAAGAAAAACAGAGATATGATTATCATTCAGGTGTATGAAGACGGTGTTGTGGGTAGATTTACTAGTTAGCATCTTGCCTCCAGATTCGTGAAGAGAAAAACACATGAATTCAAGATAATTATGAGTGGAGATCTTACAAGTTTCTTGGGTTTGCAAGTCAAACAGATGGCTGTACGAATCTTCCAAACATTCAATAAAGCCAAAACACCAATGAGGACGAATGACTAACTTCTAGATCGTAAATTAAAAGAGGATGTCATTGAAGATTCATACAGAGATGCATAAAACATTGGTGATATATCTTATTCAACGATCTGATTCCTGACTTAATAAGGAACAGAATAATGTTCAGATGTGTAAGTGCTATAGGACGATGTTCCACATGTCTAGATGAAGTAAGTAGAAGATGATTATGAGTCCAAATCTGAATGAGCTAGTGTTGATGGTTTTTAACCTAGTTATGCACTCAAGAAGGGGGAGAAAAAGGTTGTTTGAGGTTGTTTTGCACGCTTTTTGAGAGGTCTGATGAATGACATGCTTATAATAGCCTAGTTTTAGGGAGAGTAATCTCAATAGTCTGATAATTGGATCACTCTCCTGATGTATTCTTCAACTAGGATCAGTCTTATGATGTATCCTTCAACTCTTTTCATTATGCATCAGGTTAATGTCCTTTCTATATATATATATATATCTCATTATCTACAGAACATGTTGCTTGAGTATCAAATTATGTTAAAAAGGGGGAGAGTATAATGAGATGTTGAAGTGATCAACTATCTGGATAAACGCAATCATGCATTAGAGTTAGAGATTACTAATCTTCGTAAGCTTGAGTTCTACAACTCAGTCATCAAGGGGGAGATTGAGAGTTTATACCTGACTAAGTTGAGAAACACAACATACAAGGTGCTAAGGATGATCAAACAACATGTTAGAAGTAAGATATCAGATATGATGCAAACACAACATACAATATGTCAGAAGCTTGATACCAGACAAGATATTGAAGAGTCATGAGATAGAATGTTAGAAGTTGTGTGCAATGGATATAGTTGAAGATGTTGATCTTAAATATAGAAGATGGCTGCAATAACATTCCAAATAGCTTGAAGACAGACTGTTTCAATAGAGTATCCATCAACATAGTAAAAGATACAGACTCAGAAGACTGATAAGATCACTGAGTTGATTGGATCGAGAAGCTGACTGAAGATGCAATAGTAAAGTGTCATTGATTCAGAAAGGGGGAGATTGAAGATGCAAATTCTAGAATCAACGAACTGATTAAATCAGAAGTGTGTTGGAATCAGAAGCTTGTTATGATTAATACGTTGACAGAATCAACCAGTTTACAGGATCAGAGAGCTAATGATATCAATGAACATTTTATGTATCACAGTGCGTATGCTGGTGTGTCACAAAAGATCTATGTTGATAAACAGAGAGATGAATGAGAACAGAAAGCTGAATGGGAACAGAAAGCTGAGTGGGAACAGAAAGCTGAATGGGAACAGAAGCTTGATGAGATTCAATGCACTGAATGAATCAACTAAGATTTGGGAAGATGAAGAATCAGTTGCAGACTTAACTTATAAGATTATATTTAGAAGAAAATCTCAACAAAAAGATTATAGCAAGAAGATATTCGGTTGAGAAAAAATCATGGAAGAAAAAACTCATCTTAGAGAAATTCTTGGAGATATTCTACAACATGATATTTGATATATTATGGAAGATTTAAAAGTGCTGATGTGGCACAGAGTGCTGGTGAGGTGGCACAGAGTGCTGGTGATGTGGAACAGAACGCTGATGAAGTGACACAACAAGCTGTTGATGTGGCACAACGATTGGTTGACGAAAAAAATCTAGGATTTGATGATGACGTGGCTATGCATCAAAATCCTACATATTTGTTGAGTAATATAATCTTTGGAAGAAAGATTTTATTGTTGAGAACGATAATCTTGGGAAGAAAGATTTTATTGTTGAAAAAGATATTCTTTGGAAGAAAAAATATCTTTTTGGTGAGACTTTTTGGGAGCCCAAGAACTAGGTTTTCTCATTAGTATATATATATGAGGAGGTTCAGGCGTTCATGCTATAACTCTTCCGAATCTATGGCGTTTGACGTGTTTCTTCAAGGCTGGCAAAAACAGGAAGCTGATGAAGGAAGTGTTCGTTCTACAGATCGCTGTGGAACTAAAACAGTGGCTGGGTTCAAGTTGAGGGAAGGCTCAGAGTTGAGTAAAAGCCAACCATAGGCTGAGAGAGTTGTTCGGGGACAAAATAACAGGCTATTGATAAACAGGGAGTTAGGTTTGTGTAACATTGATTAAGTTGATTACTTAATAGATCTTTAGTTGTGTTTAGATCACTAGAATAGAATGGTAGCATGGTAGGATGTTGAACCATATGCAATTGTATTTGTATTCTTGTTCTAGTGGATTTGCGTCTGGATAAAGTCCCGAGGATGTAGGGAAATCGAACCTCGTTAACAAACCTCTGTGTCTCTCTTAACTCAGCACATCCCATCATCTATGCTCTTATTTCTCATACAAAGAATTAAGGCTGAATGCAAACAGATGCCTATATGAAATACAGACGCCTGATAAACAGAAACAGAAGGTTGCTGATCATGATGAGTAGGTTCTCCACACTAAGAAATTTTGTGGGCTTATTGACGCTTTATGAGGGTAGTAATCCTTCAGTTGTCTGTTGGTAATTTGTTTAAAATATACCTGTAGATTATCTATAAAAATGAAAAGGACAAATTGAAATTATATCATTTTATAGAAAATTAATGAAATTTATATGAAAATTTAATATAAAATATAATAAAATTGTAATAAAAACTAAAATTGTAAAATATCCATTTATTAGAAACCTAAAATATGCATAAAATAGAAAATTTTAAAAACACAGTTTTAACATAAAAGTAACTACAAGTTGAAGTGACGTTGCATTTGATACATTAAATTTCGCATCTCCTCGTCTTGACAGGCTCCTCGGCCAAAATCGCATCCACTTGTCTCTGAAGATTCACGATTTATTCCTCTTTCTATTTTATCGTCTCGTCGATATCTGAAATTTTATGCATGCCTCAGTATTTCAGCAAAACAGTTGCGGACTGTGTTCCGTAAACCGAATATGCGTCTTTTTTGTGTGGTCTACGTGACCGATTCTCGTCAAGACTTCTATGTGAAATTGTACACTTTTAGACCTTGATGAACTTGAGTTTTGACTCTTCTTGAATCAATGTGAATTTGATATACAACTTGACAAAACACCAAGAACTTGATCACCGAGTTCGAGCGATTGCTCTATGTCTCGGGAGAGGGGACAGTACCCTCTCAACTACCTCTTACTAGATTAGAAATTCACACAAGTGTCGAGATTCAGTACGATTACAAAGAGGATTAACTTCGGATTGAATCTATGCAAGAAAGATAAGTAATCCTATAAACTCTAACAAGAATTGATAAGAAAGCTTTTCACTAATCTATTCTTGACTTCTCTTGTTTCAGGAACCTCCAAGACTGGTTCTCTGCAACTTTGAATCTCTCTCTCCATGGAAGAAGACGAAGCCCAAGTTATATAGTACTCTGTTATTACTCTGTTATTCAATAACAGAATAGCAACTAACTTAGCTCAAATGTTTATGGGCCTCTTTGTGCACCTCGAGCCCAAAGAACAATTATGCTTTCTGTTTGTCGAAGGCCCATTAAATGTAGAGAAGGCCCAACTTATGTCAACCTATGCTCAACAAAAATCTCCACGAATCCCAAATCGGGCAATAGTACTCGAGCGCACAACATCAAGTTTCTACTATCTAATATAGAGATATTAAGTTAGATTAGTAAAATTTGAACTAAAATATGAATTTAGATTAAAATAAATCAAAACATCTCCTTTTGAAAAATGGTATTCTTGGCACCTGATTTTGAAATCGAGTACCTTATTCCATCACGGTGGCTATATATGTTCTTTTTATTGACATCCGATAGCAAATGTGTATCTAGCTTCTTGTAAAGTCCCACTCTCTGGGCCGCGCTATTACCAAGTCTGATAACCCTTAGTATGATATTGTTTGCGTTGGAACACAAAGACCCGCATGGATTTCCTATTGAGTACCACTTCAAAAGGTCTCATACATTTGGAAATTGAACTCTTTATATACTAGTCAATCCTTGGCTAGTTTTCTAATTTGGGATATTTATGTTTGACCACATATGGATCCCACAAATCACCCCAGTAGAGAATGCAACATCCTCGTTGCATACTAGCCGGCCCATTTGATTCCATCATAGAATCGACTGCGCTCTGATACCAACTTGTAAAGCTCCACTCCCTGGGTCGCTACTACCAAGCTCAATAACCCTTAGTATGATACTATCCGCTTTGAGCCACAGAAGCCCGCATGGCTTTCGTATTGGGTACCATGTGTGGTCAAACACAAATATCCTACATTGAAAAACTAGCCAATGATTGTCTAGTATATAAGGAATCAAATTTCCAAATTAGTATGAGGCTTTTTGGGGTGGTACCTAATAGGAAAGCTGTGCGGGCCCTTGTGGCCCAAAGCGGACAATATCATACTAAATGTTATTGGGTTTGGTAGTAGCGATCCAGAGAGTGGAACATTACACTTTTCTCAATACTGAGCTTGGTTAAAAATGTCTTCATTGCATAGACAACATATATATACTAAGGATATATTTGCAACGAATCTGACTTGTCGATTTACAAATGTTGCAAATCCTTCGACATGGATGATAAACTACTGACATATTTAATTTTTCTATTTTTCATAGTTATGTCGTCAGTAATAACCGACGAATTTAAGTTTAATCGATTTATCACATCGCAATGTGAACTTATGTTGAGTTTAATTAAACTAAAAGTTTTCTTGTATTTTTACAACTATTTTGTAGGTGGAGTTCACGTAATAAGCATAACTACAAACTACAATCATTATCTCACAGATACTAAAACAAAATACATATAGTTAACTAAATAAATACAGCGTATAATAATATTATACAACTTGTATGACAAATTTGATTTTACATCAAACTGTGTAATTTCTTTCTATAAATACAAAATTTTTCGTTGAGAGCGGGAGTTATATTCTACTTTGTATTTAACAATTAATAAATTTTAGAAAACCTTAACAATGTAATTAGGATTAATTTTTTATTAGAAAAATAGAACCAGAAGAAGAAAAAAATCAATTTTGTAATGTCCATCTGGTAACCCCATGTTATTCATAATTATTTAAATAATTATGACTTTGTCTTTGTACTAACAGATTTGTTGAAGGATAAAATATTTTCACATGGAGAGTGTGAAGGAATTAAAAAATGTTAGTCAGGTATGACAGTTTAACACGTTGTTGGAAGTATCAACACAAATACCAATTTTAGTTTTGCCAAATTTTATAATTATCAAAAACCAATCTAATATTTTATAACTAATTGATAAATATTAATGTACACAGGTAAAATATTTTGGACAGCTATATTTTCTAATACATTAAGTGGATGGAATGAAAATTACATAAAGAATGTTACGAGACTACTATGAATGTGAAAATAACACTACATTAGATGACCTAATAGGGTCAATTCTATTTGTGTTTAATCTTAATGTTAGCTTACTTGCGTTAAAATTATGTTTATGGATACCGTACGATTCATGTAAAAAAGAGGAAAACAAGCTTTAAGAAATTTTAATCATCGCACGGTTTTCAATAAGAAATCCTAGAGCGCATAATATTCGATAAATTCGTTTTCTCTCTTTCTTTACAGTGTTCTTATCTTATGAAAATTCACAACAATTGGTATCGGAGTGAGGTTGTGAAAATCTATTGCAATGTCCAGGAAAAGTTCCCTTAAATTCGATGTTTCTAGGTTCATCGGGAAGACAAAATTTTCTTTATGGCACAGGAGAGTGAAGGATTGCTCACAGAACGAGGTATGAAGAAAGAGTTGTTAGATCAAATACCAGAGAAGATCTTAGAAAATGAATGTGATGTGTTACACAACGAGGTTGTTTCCACGTTTCTTTTGTGTCTATCTGGTGACACAACATATCTGGTAATGAATCATACAAGTGGTAATGGGATGCAAGAGAAGTTAGAGAAGATGTATATATCCATATCGTTGTCCAGTAAGTTGTTTCTCAAGAAGAGGTTGTTTGGGCTGAAGATGTAGTTGTATATAAATCTTGTGGCGAATGTGAAAAGCTTAAATACCATCATATGTGATCTTGCATGTCTAAGTGTGAAGATTGGATGCAAGGATCAAGTCATGATTATGTTGTGTTCTCTTCCTCAAGTCATGGTGACTTTGATCGGACACCATGAGACAACACCAAAAAGGTTTGTCATCATAGTCTCAATGAGATGGGTTTTATGTGAGTTACAATCTCAATAAGGGAAAACAGAGATAAACAAATAACAATAAAGGAAAATCAAAGTAGAAAAAACAAAGGCGAAGCAATATGTTTTGGATGTAGGAACAAGGGAAAGTACAAAAAAGAGTGTTCATATAAGAAGCAGAATGCAGAGAAGAAATTGGAAAACTCAACAAACATAGTTAATAACAAGGAACATGCAAATGATCAATCAATTATGACATGTTCGTAGTGACATCAGAGAATCATGAGATTTTTTGCTCATAGACTTGAGTGTCTCATTCCATATGACCTATAACAAGGTTTGATTAGATATACATGAGTGGGAACTTTTGTTATTTTCTATTGTATGATAACAAGCATTGTAGTGTCTATAGTATCGGAAACAGCAAAATTAATGGCATCGTCCGGATATTGACTTATGTTAAGCATCTTGCGAAGGTGAAGAAGAATTTAATCCCTTGGATAAATGTCAAAAGAAACAGTTTCAAATTCGTGGGTGACGAATGAGATGATGTTCTAAAGGTATGCAAAGAAAATTTGGTTGTGATGAAAGGATTGATGACAAGTGTAAGTGCTTATCCAATGGTTGCAATTCTAGTTATAGGTGAGGCTACACTTACAACTACATAATTTGAAGCAGACATTGTTACATTGTGACAAACACATATGGGCCAAACTGGACAACATGGTCTTAACAAACTCCACAAGTGCGATCTTCTAAATGGGTTAAGAATTTGCCAGATTTATTTGAACAAGTTATGTGTGATGGGAAATAGTGTAATACAAAACAAAAAGTATTTTAGATTATGTTCATTATAATATGTGGGGGTGGGGGGGGGAGGGAAACTCGAGAAAAATCATTGGGTGGTTCAAGGTATTCATGGAAGATTCTCCAGGAAGGTAAGGGTATACTTCTTAAAGAAAAAATTGTAAGTATTCGCTATACTGATGAGGCATTGGCACATACTATACTAATGAGGAGTTTCAGAAGTTATGTGATGAAAAAGGTATATAGATGCACTTTAAAGTGTGAAAGAAACAAAAAAGAATGGGATTAATTAGAGAACATACCTATTTATTGTTAAGAAGGTGAGGTGATTGAAGTTCAACGCTGGGATACATAAGAAGTTATGGGTAGAAGTAGTCAAAATGGTGGTGTATCTTATCAATAGATGGCCAAGAAAATATCTTGAAGTTATTGTTGCATAAGAGGTATGGACTGAAAAACATATTGATCTTTCAAACTTGAAGATATATACTTAATCCTAGCGATGAGCAATCTACACTGGTTTTGTAAGCCAAGAAGTGCATCTTTATTGGGTTTGAGAAATGTGTTAAAGGCTTCAAGTCATGGGATCACGAGGGAAATAGACGAGTAATCACTCGTGATGTGGTCTTTGATGAGCACTATATTGTGCAAGAAAGCGAGATAAGAACAACAACTTGTGACCATTGAGACTGAAAAGATTTCAGAGATGCCACATAAAGAGCCTAGTGAAAGTAGACCTATAAAGTAGTGATAAGAAATTTGTTGGGATTGATCATAGAGAAAGAATAAAAAAAACATACGAGATTATGGTTGCAAACAGACCAAGACGTGTGACCAAAACTTATGAATTTCCTGATCTGGTCTGGACCCTTTTGCTCGATCGGGCAAGGTATGCCCAGTCAAGCAGAATCTTTTGAATTTTCCCTTATTTCCTTGCTCGATGGGGATGATGGAATGCCCGATCGAGCAACTGCTACTGGAATTTTCGGTCCATTTTGCTCGATCGGGCAAAAGGTGCCCGATCGAGCAGACTCCTCTGAATCATTTCGCTCTTGTTCCAAAGCTGCATCTACCTTAGATTCATCCAAATCTTCAACAAAACCTTCTATCAAATGGTCTTTTCCAGCATTATTGGATAGAGATTTACCACTTCTCAGCGTCACCGCATTCACAAACTCTTGATTCTTCAGATTATAATCAGATTTCCCAAGAAGAAAACCAACCAGTCTCTTTACCGCTTTAGCAGTTTGGGAAACTTGAGTATCTAGAAGCTTCACATGTATAGATAATGCTTTAAATTTATGATTTAGCTCCTTCATATATCCTTATATGACCCTTTGAAACTGTTGTTGTCCGTCCAGAAGTTGCTTAAACATCAATTCAATTGAATTCCCTTGAGGAGCTTGAGTTTGAAGAACTTGTTGAAATACAGGCTGAGAGGTTTGTGGAAAACCGCCTGAATTAGAGTTAGGAACGAAGTTCCTGTTCTGATTCCCTTTGTAACCATTGTTCCCTGAGTTTTGACCAAATTGAGCTCCAGAGTTTTGCACAAACGGTTTCTGGTGAGTTGGATAGGTTTGGTCTTGGGGATTCTCAACATTAGTGTTTCTCCAAGAAAGATTGGGTTTATTCTTGTTGAAGGCTAGATTGTATCTCTGTTTAAACAATCTCTGACCCTGGCTATTAATATAGATCACTTCTTCTTCAACCACAGCAGTTTCTTGTTCTTCGAATGCAAAACAAGCAGCTTCAGAATCTTCTACAACATTTATCGGTGTCTGAGTTTGACTCTTAAGCAGTTGAGTCAATAACCCTTTCATTTCTGAGAACTCCCCTTTCACATATGAGATTTCTGAGTTAGCAGCCATTGCATGAGCTTTGGTTCGGCGATCAAACTTTGGGCAATGATTGCTATTGCTGGCTGTTAAGTTCTCTATCAGACGATATGCATATGGAACAGGTTTTTGCATGAAGTCTCTATCGCTAGTTGTATCAAAGGACAGCTAGTATTTATGTTCAACTCCTCTATAGAAGGTATTAACTTACATCTGAAAATCCATGGTGTGGACAATCACTAAGCATGACTTTGAATCGTTCCCAAGATTTATAGAATGATTCCACAGGGTTTTGTGCAAAGGAAAAGATCTTGTTCCTCAAAGTGTTAGTCCTGGTAGTAGTGAAGAACTGATTGATGAACTTGGCTTTGCAATCTTCCCAAGTGACAATGGAGCCAGGAGGCAAAGACTTCAACCAGAAAAGTGCATTTTCAGCTAAAGAGTGACGGAACAAGCTGCAGTGCATGAAATCGCTAGTGACTCCATTGAGTCTGATAGTGCTTCAGATGTCCTCAAAGACGTCAATATGATCCATTGGGTGCTCAGTGGATAACAACTGAATTGGTGGTTACGAATCATCTGAACCAGCTGGATGGGGAATTGGTATTCCCTTCGCTGAGGTTGAGGGGTCTGGCTGGGATTCTTATTAGCATAGTAAGCTTGAGGATTGTTGTATGAGCCAACAAGAGGATGGTTCTGAGGATTTTTTGAGCATTGAGCTTATTAACTCTTTTTGGATCTCCATACAAGATAAAGTTCTTTGCATCTACATTCTGAGCATTCTGAATGTTATGAGCATTTGAATTCCCCGGAGGAGCTTGGTTGTTGTTAGCTCCTTGTTGGCCTTGTGGCACTGGATTGCCGTTACCACCACCTTGTGATTGGTTAATCAGCTGATTGAGTCCAAAAGCAGGTGGATCGACTTGATCTTCGGGTACGACCATAATGATTTGATTAACATTACTAGCCATTAAGTTGGATGAGTTAGCGTCTTTCTTTGCTTTCCGGTTTGAGCGTTCTATTCTTGCAAGTTTCGAGTTACTGAGTTTAGCAGTTCAGAGGATTTGTCAGATCTTCTGATCATACACCTGTAAAACATAGACAAGCAGAAAAAAACGAGATGAGTACTGAAAATAAAAACTATAGACGAGATTCTGATAAAAAACTAGAAAGGCACAATTGGTCCCCGACAACGGTGCCAAAACTCTGATAGGTTAAGAATTTAATCCTAAACTAGTACTGCAGAGAACAGTTCAATGTAGCACGCATAAGTATCGAATCCACAGAGACCAAAAAGTACACGTTCAGTTTCAGTTTCAAATCTAGCTAAACCAGAATAATTAAGAGATTGTTGTAACGAATCAAAACGGAAAATAAACATGGTTTAAAAACTATAATATAAAAGCGTTAGGCATTAAGGAAATTTGTAGGTATTCAGGTTTAAAGTCAAGTTAACATGCAGGATTGGGATTGAAAATAGTTCTCAACATGAAAAACGGATAAAGAATACTCTCCTCCCAAAGTATTAAACCATATGCTCGAATTTCCAGAGACAAACTCCTGCCGTATTTAAAGCAATGTTCATGCATTACAATCAGATTCAATTGTTCACAAGCATTTAAAACAATACTCCCGCAAGTAAAAACGC
>OVBE01016650.1:0-10845 GCA_900406425.1 Iberis pinnata | reverse complement strand
ACTATTTGATTACAAGTTATAATATTAAAATTTCAAAAATATGTATTATTTGATGTAAGATTTATAGTTATATATTTTTAAAGTCAAGAAATATGATGGTCATACATGATATTAAGAACTATTTAAAGAAAAAAATCTTCGAAATTCAAATTTATTAATTCTCCTTGATTTATTTCATACTATGAAAGATGAGGGAAGTATATAATTGAGGACTAGATGTCTATTAATTCTTTTAGATTTGTCCGAATCTTACAACCATTAGAGAACTTGCCTCCTACCATCTGTCTCTCTCTCATGCATCTTTCTCTCTCTAACTCTCTCTCTCTCTAAGTTGGAAAAACCCTATAAATACATGTCTTGGTAGTCTTTGGTCTCTCACATCACTACAACAATCTCTCTCTTTCCCTAACCTCTCAGCTTCAAATCTAGAGTTAGAGAGAAACTTTAACAACAACAAAAATGGAGAATATGGGAAGTAGAGTGATAGAGCCACTAATAGTAGGAAGAGTGATAGGAGATGTTCTTGATTTTTTCACACCAACAATTAAAATGAATGTGAGTTACAACAAGAAGCAAGTCTCTAATGGCCATGAGCTTTTCCCTTCATTTGTCTCCTCCAAGCCTAGGGTTGAGATCCATGGTGGTGATCTTAGATCCTTCTTCACCTTGGTAAAATTATCTTTAAATCATATAGCATTTTTTCATCTTAGAAGTTTTTCATTTTTACATACCATAAAGAAACAGAGAGGGACATATTAATAATATATTATATATGATGAATATAGTATTTTATTGTAATGAATATGATGCTAATTCTAATCTCTTAGAATTTTTTATTTTTTTCATTTCATTTTATTTTATTTTATTTTATTGATGATAAGCTCAAGTGAAATGCAAAACAGGTAATGATAGACCCTGATGTTCCAGGTCCTAGTGACCCCTTTCAAAAAGAACACCTGCATTGGTAAGTCCATTTATAAATAAATACATAAATATTATTATTATTTTTTCATTTTGGGCCCATACCCCCATCATCACATATGTATTTCATTTGAACTATTATAACCCTAATGAAATATTGATATTTCATTTGAACTATTATCATATATTGATATTGTTTCATAAACTATTAATAGTATAATGAAGATTACATATAATTTCATTTAAATGTTTCAACAGGATTGTTACAAACATCCCTGGTACAACTGATGCTACATTTGGTAAGAGATCTCTATAAGATTTTGGAACTTAATATTATTGTAATAAAAATATATTTAATATATTTAAATTGAAATAACAGGAAAAGAAGTGGTGAGCTATGAGTTGCCTAAGCCAAACATAGGGATACATAGGTTCGTGTTTGTTCTGTTCAAACAGAAACAAAGACGTGTTATCTTCCCAAATATTACTTCAAGAGATCACTTCAACACTCGTAAATTTGCCATGGATTATGATCTTGGTCTTCCTGTTGCAGCTGTTTTCTTCAATGCTCAAAGAGAAACTGCAGCTCGTAGACGTTAATTATTTACATTATTATCCATCAAAAAATGCAAAAAGAAAATTAATTAATAATATGAAGAAAAACAAAAAATGTTATCATTTTTATTTCTCTTGAATAAAGAATGGCAAAGATGGATCTATATCGTATATATATAGACAGTAACTTTGTTTATATGGTTAAATGTTTAGTTTTGCACTTTTTATTATTGAAGTTCGATTTTAACTATTTGTATTTTTTTATAATAATTTTAACTATTTGTATTACTTCAAAATCGATTATAAATTAATTTTTTATCATAAAATTAATAAAATTCAAGGTATTAAAGTATTACATTATTGCCTTCATAGGTCACATCTTGTTTTCTTAATATATATGTATATACGATAAACGTGGAAAACACATATCAATACATAACTAAAATTTGAAAATGGACAAAATATTTATATATATTGTTGTTAATCAAAAGTGACAAGACCTTGATTACCATCTAAACTAGGAGGCTCTCTTCTTGATCTAAATTTTATTGAATTTTGTGTTATATCATAATTTACATAGTTTTTTCACTTAAAAGAATTATATATTGAAAGGAAACGTACAAAGATAAGATACAGGAGACCAAAAGAAGGATTAAACAAAAGAAAAAAAAAACATTTATCCGATTCTATAAGAACAGATAACCATGAAGGGTGGATGCCATGAAAGGTGGATGCTGCTACATAAGAATGAAGTCTATTGTCCTTTAATACACTCTTGCCAATAAGATGTGCACCAAAATTTGATGTGCACCAAAATTTGATGTTGGAGATTCTGTAGAAAACTGCCAGAAATTAAAAGATTGCAGAAGCATTTTTGTTTCATCGGTATATGTTCGAGAGACGGGCCATTTAGATGGATTTTTGATCGTAACTATAAGATTTACTGAGTCCGATGCAAAGATGACTTTGTCACAGTGATGATGAGCTATACCTTCAATTATCAAAGTCATACTACATTGGTACGATTGTTGTTTTGAAGAAATCTGAGCAAAAGCTCGCCTCTGTGATATATGACTTTGGCATCACTATCTCTCAGAATCCATGATGAACCACCTAGATTTTGTGATTTGTCAAAATCAGAGCCTATGTTACACTTAAGCCAACCCAATCGGAGGTCTCTGCAATGTAAACCAATATGATTTGGTGGTGTGGATGAAGAAAGTGCAGGCCAAAATTTCATTGTTGTAAACAACAAATCAGCTTCTTCTCTTGATTTTTGAAAGACTTATGGAGGATTGAGAGTAATGCCTTCGAATAGAAAACAATTTCTACTTTTCCATATATACCAAATGGTTCAAGGAAAACATCTTCTTATTATTAATGGGCAGAGAATGTTTTTTGAAGACACAAAAAGATGATATATATTGGAAAGATATAAGCTTTAGCGAAACCTCCTTCGGGGAATGGAAATTCAGAGATGGCCCAAATTTGTCTTGCAAAAGGACATGTGAACAACATATGGTTTACAGATTCACCAATTTTCCACATAGTTGGCATCTTCCATCTGTTTTCATTCCTCTTCTTGCAAGTGTATCATCCATCGCGATTGCTTTATTAAGGATTCTCCATATAAAGTGTTTGATCTTTGATGATGTAGATAGAGTCCAGACTTGGGATTTTATTTCATTTAGTGAGGGTAAAGCAGCTGCAGTGGAGATATGGTTTAAGTCCTTTGAGCAAGCTGATTACCAATAGCCTGATTTGACTGTGTAATCCCCTGAAATTGTGTATTGCCAGATCCATAAATCTTCTCTTGAGGTTGCCGGTTTAATGCTTGTTATGTCTTGGATGTCTGAGTTATAGAAGAGGTGTTGAAGGGCTTCCATGTTCCATGATCTTTTTGTAAATTCTATTAAGGAAGAGACTCGTTGATCAAGATCAATTAGAGGTTGTTTAATAAGAGGGGACCTTTGTATTCCTGCCTTTGATATCCAATTTCCTGTCCAAATATGGTATCACCATTGCCTATTCCTCTTTGAATTCCTTTCTTCAGAAGATTCCTACCATAACACAAACTTCTCCAAATGTAAGAGGGTCTAGACCCAAGATTAGCAAGAAGAAAGTCATTTTTTGTGTAATATATGCTCTTTAAGAATCTTGCAACCAGGCTGTTAGGTGAGGTAGTAATGCGCCAGACTTGTTTTGCAAGAAGTGTCTGGTTAAAGCTTCTAATGTCTCTGAAACCCAACCCTCCAAATTCTTTTGGTAAACAACATTTATCCCAACTAACCCAATGAATTTTCCTTCTATGTTGTTCTGAGTCCCACCAGAAATTTGCCATGGCTCATGAAATTGTTTTGAAAGTTGTTAATGGCAATTTAAAGACGGACATTGCATAGATTGACATAGCTGAAGCTACTGATTTAAGCAGAACATGTTTTCCTTCTTGTGACAGCATTCTCGAATACCAAGTGTTTAATCGAGATTAAAGCTTTTGTTTTAGGTAGTCTAACATTTGAACCTTTGAGCCACTAAAAGATTTGGAAGTCCAAGATAGGTTCTTGCTCCCCCTGTATTTGTAATTCCTAAAGTCTGGTGTATTTTAGCTTTTATTGCATCTTCAATCTTGGATCCAAAGGTTATGGAGGATTTACCTTTGTTTATGTGTTGCCATGTTGCTTCCTCGTATGATTGCATAATGGATACTAGATTTCATGCTTCCTATGGTGTAGCTTGGCAAATGAGAATGTTATCGTCTGCGAATAGCAAGTGTGTAATAATTGGTCCTCTGTTACTAAAACGCATTCATGAGATCTGATTTGCAAGTTCAGGTCTTCGGAAGAGGAAAGAGAGGCCTTCGGTACATAGAATAAAGAGAAAAGGGGAAAGGGGATCCCCTTGTCTAATTCCTCTCTGAGGATGGATGAGACCATGAGTCATACCATTAATCAGAACTGAGAAAGAAGCTGAGGTGACGCAGAACATTATTTGGTTGATCCAAGATAAGTGGAAACACATGGCTGTGAGTAATGCTCGAAGGTAAGGCCATTCAATTCGGTCAAATAATTTTGCCATGTCTGATTTGATCACCATATGTCATGCTCATATCTTAGGATGAGTTCTCAAGGCATGTACAATCTCATGTGCCACCATTATGTTGTCAGAGATTATTCTTTGTTCTACAAAAGCATATTGTGATTTAGATATGAGCTGGGGAAGGTGTACCTTGAGTCTGTTTGATAATATCTTTGCAATGATCTTGTATCTAATTGTGCAGAGACTAATTGGCCTTAGATCTTTCATCGAAAATGGGTGTAGAATCTTCGGGATCAAACAAATTTGGGTAAAGTTCCATTCTTTTGGGAAGGTGTTTGTGATGAAGAACTGTTTAGTTGCTTCTATGATTTTCGGACCTAGTATATCCCAATATGACTGGTAGAGGAGGGCATTAAAGCCATCATAGCCTGGAGAGCTATTTGGTTTGAGAGATTTAACAACTTTGAATATTAAATGAGGCTGTTAAAAATATGCTCATCTCTTATGTCACTTTGCTGTGAAAACCTGAGAAGAAATCGTGAAGATTGGTTGGATTAGATGAAGTGAAAAAGTTCTAAAGTAATCAGCAACCACCTCTCCTTTTCTAGCTTCAGAAATTTTTTTGTGTCCATGAGAATCTACTAGAAAATATATTATGTTAGCTGAGCAGTTGGCCTTGACTGATGAATGAAAGAATTTGGTATTGGAATCTCCTTCTTGAAACTATTTTTCTCTACTTTTCTGTCTCTTCCTCTTTATAGACTTTTGATAAGTTTCTTTTTATTGCAAATAGGCGAGAAGGCTGTGGGTAAGCTGATGAGATTTCTGATTCCATTTCAAATTCCAGTTGCTTAGATTTAATTCTTGAGTTTGAAGGATTAGTCCTTTTTCATCTACTCAAGGATTGCCTAATCCTTCTAAGGCCCTCTGTAATTGCCTAATCATAATTTACATAGTTTAAAAACAGTTTAAAATAGGGCCATGCCTACATGTGCTTTTAAAAATGTGAATAAATCAAATGTTATAGTACATTTTCTTTTTATTTAAATATCATAAATTATATTAAATTATGTCTGAGTTTGCCTTATCGTGGTGTTTACCGATGTTTTTATTCGTCGTCACTGTTACCAATTTTGTAAAAGGTTTCACTCTTCTGCTATCGTGGATTTTCTTTTGCTAGTGGAGTAGCCTGGTTTTAACTTATGAGGCAGCTTTGAATTGAATTAGGAGTTGTCGTCAGCTTGTGGAAGTCTTCATCGTCTTTCCGTTTTTGGCCCGGATCTTCTAGTCTATGCTTGGTGATTTCACATATCTTTTTGTTTTAGTTTGGGTTTTTTCTCCTCTTTTTTTTTGCATTAGTTTTTATTTTTTAGTATTAGCTTTTCTTTTGACTCCGGAGATATATATTTTTTTCGCCGGCTTAATTTACATAATTACTAAGTCAATTGTCGTCTTTGTATGAAACACCGTATTTCACCTTATTTATGATATATAATGTTTGTGACAAAAATGTCATAAACTAGATTTTATTGGTTATATACTCCTTACCAATGTAATATCGACTGTTTGCGTTAGAAATGAGTACATCTAAAGGCAGTTTATGATCAAATTCTTGATGAGAAATATATGCATGATCTCGTGAGCATTCAAACAAATATCTTGCAAGAATCATGCACAAGTGCAATTTTCAATGAACTCCAATAATAGGAACACGCTCGTCAAATAAATTTTTGGTCTAGTGGGTAATTATTACAAAAGTTTGAGAAAATGTCTTACCCTAAATTTAAATCTATTTTTTAAAATATTAATTTTATGATCTACAGGCCGAACTCGTCTTAGTCTAGTGGTAGTGATGGCTCCATTTGAGTCTCTGACATTCTAGGTTCGTTTTCTTGAATTGGATTTTTGTAAAAGTTGACCAAAAATTTATTTATTAAAACATATAAATTTCAAGTCAAAATTTCACGGTTGTTAAAAACAACAAATTATTACTTAGATAGATTAATAATTCTATTTGTAACAGCAATAAATTTACAAAAAAGTAACTGGTTTAAAGGTTATTTTTGTATCTTTGTTATAATACAATTCAATTTATAGTAACTACAAAATTTTGCATTATAAAAATTGATTGTAGATATTAACTTCTGTCCATGCAATTGTAAAAGAAAATAGATGTACTTTATACAGTATTCAAAGAGAAAAAAATAAATATTAAAATTGATTGGCCATTTTGGGTTTGTACAAGGGATGCAAGTGGGGGAAATATCACCTTTTTTCACTTATTACTTTCAAAATCATCAAAAGAAAAAATATTTAGTACTTTAGAAGATAAACTCAGAAGCCACGTGTCATTTAGCCAGTGGTTAGCAGCTAAAGAACTGTTACACTCATCCTCAACCCCTGTGAACTGCTTCTCTACAATGTATATTCGCTTCTGTCATATCAACAAATCAAGCAAAATACTACTAAATTTTTCGGGGTTTTCAGATTACTATATAGTTTTAAAAAAAAATAGATTACTATATAGTTTTTCTTAAAAAATATTACTATATAGTTTGGACTATTATTTATGAACGAACTACAATAATCTTTGTTCTAGCCAATGATAAAATGGATATTTCAAAAAAAAATTACATCTATTAAATTAGATTGAAATAAACAAGGATTACAAAGTCACATAAAAATGCGGAAACAGGAATATAAACCTGCAAAATAAGCCAGTGACACATAACAATCTCCGGAAACAACCACACATCAACAAAGCTAGCGAGATCAAAGAAAAGAATAGATGACTACCCCGAACTTATCCCAAATAACATAAATGTCATAAAGTTTAAAGATCGTGAAGTCCATATACTCTCAAGCTTTAGAGAGAACAAACAGAAGAAAAGATCACAATAATGTCCACCAACTGCCGGATAAAACCAATCACGACCTAAAACTAGAAGAAGCAGAAACGAATGACGGATGACAACAAACCAAAACTCCAAAAGAATCTTTCAATGGAAAATAGGGAATAAAACCACACTAAACCAAAAACCAGCCAACAATAGCAATAAATTCTAAGCCAACAAAACCAAAGCTCATGAAAAACCTCTAAACTGAGCACAACCTCAAAAACCAACAACAAACGACCTAAAAAATACACTAAATGCAGGTACCAGCCAAAAACAGGTGAAACCCAAACTCATTAACCACACAAAGCCTAGCGATGTCACTAATCCTTCAAACCCACACAAGAGCAATATGGGGGGGGGGGAGTGAGCACCTTACCAATGAGATATGAGATCGAACAGACAGAAAAGCAACCGCAGGAGCCGGCGAAACCAGATTCAAAAAACTGAAGCTCAATGACCACAAGGATTAGCATTCGCTCGAAGCAAAACCGTCGATCCACCAGACCCGGCGTTGCACCGTCGTCATTGCCGCTTGAGCCGGATCTGCGACATAGGATATCACTCGATTGAGGAAGAGAAAGGAACCCCGTGGACAGCAAGTACACAACCAAGAAAAGGAAAAAACAACTAAACTACACGAGAAGAAAAGAAGAGGACCGGCGGCGGCGCTGTAAGAGCCACCGGCCTCCAGTCAAGGACTCACCATAAGCTTGACGGCTAGGGTTTGGAAACAAGAAGGAATCGCCTTTTAGAGATCAATAAGTTAAATATATTTCAAATTTTGCCTGAAAATATGTAGGTTTTAAAATTATTGGATTTTGAAATAAAAGTTTTATCTTCGTATTTGGTTTTTGTATTTTTAACTTTAAAAATCCTTCCAAATGTATTAAAATACAAAGTGAAATTTAAAATCTAATACCAAATCATTAAACAAATAAAATTAGATTTCAACTAGTATTTACAAATCATCAAACGAATAATACATGATTAAAAAAAATATTAATCCAATAACACTTGATTTCACTTTGATTTTTAAATCCATTAAAATTATATAACCAATAACATCCATGTAATTATGTCATTCAATTTTTTTATCTTTAGAAGAATAGTCAAAAGAAAATTAATCAAATACAATTTTTTTTTTTGTTTTGTTGTGAATTAGAACATGTAAGATATCTTTGATCTTTGAGAGGAAAAAATTTAGGTTTAATTTTGGGGAATACCAATATCTTTACCACTTAAAATTAATAAAATAACATCTATAACATAGATTTACTATACAACTTTAAAAAACGTCATTTTATCTTCTCTCTCTTTTTCAGTCATGTTTTGTTTCATCCCCTTACATAATAACCAGACTACATACTTAAGATAGTCCGACTACTTAAATATATTATTTGGTTTAGAGTTTATTCTAGATTTACAGTTTATATGTTATGCTATTATTCGTTATTTTATAATATATAAATTCTTTTTTGAATAATGGAATCATGTTAGATATAGAAAAAATATATGATTTTTTAGATAACATTGTGTTATTTTAATATTTGGATTTGTATGTTTTATTTGTAAAAAGAATAAAAGGGGTGAAGTTTCATAATTATTTTTTAAAAAATGTTGAGAGCGAGAGGTACATGAGAGATAATTGGTGTATATTATTTCTTAAAAACAAATATTCTTTTCTAATGATTAGTTATTTAATTATGTATCTAAATTTGGTTATTGGTGGAATTAACCCTTTAATTTTTTATACGTAAATTTTCATATTAATACCAACATTATTTTCTTAGACAAAACACTCATGCTAATGCGGTTTATACTACTTTTATAAAATTTATTCTAAGATAATAATTATTATCATAATCAGATTTTTTCTGTTTTGAAAAGTGATTCGTAGATCTATCTCGATGTCCTTATGGGTCAACCGTGGATCAATCGTGAGTCAATAGTATAATGAATATTTTTATTATTTTTCAAATGTTTAGGTACATATCTTATATAATATAAGAAAAAAATCAAATAAGACGTCTTATAATTTTTAACAATTTTGATATAAAATTTAAATTAAATAATAAAAATCATTATGAAAATTACTAACAATAAATTTAAACTACTTTTATAAATCTAGATTATTAGTATAAAAACCAGTACAATAGTATAAGATAAAATAACTAATGCCAAAAAGAAAAAAAATATTTTAATAAATTTTCATTCAATCTTTTATAATTTTTGTTGTTTTCTTCGGGTGGCGTAGTGAAATCTTCATCAATGTCTTTAAAATTTTTTTATAAAAAAATGTTAAATTGATTAATCAAACGCAAAAGTAATATTTACAAATAGAACCCATGTCTGAGCTTATAAGAAAGAAGAAAGGTAAAAGTGAAGGTGATGAAAAAATGGAGTAATGTTGGGAGACGGCTCTGCGAGTTGTATAGGGTTTTGCGTACGATTGCCTCGTTAAAACATGACTCTAAAAAATCATGTGAGACAAAACTAGAGCCAGAAAAAAGAATACAATTAAAACACCCTGCAAAGAGACAACTGGTAAGTACTAATGATAGGTAGGAGGATAGTAAATCAGCCATGATGAGGAAATGGATAAAGTCGTGAATCGGGTCCATATAGGAGGCTTTTGATGTGATATGATATTGTGTTGGTGATGAGGGCACAAAGGTGAGATGTAGAACGTCGTGAATCACCATGGAAACGGTTGTTAGGCTCGCGCCAAAGATGGTAGAGCATTGCTTGGAAAGAGAGCTCGAGGAGGACGCGATCAATGTGACTATGAGTTGGGTGGCGAATGGATATGAGCGTCGATGTCTAGGCTGCATCAAGACACCTACGAAGGATCGGCTCCACGAGAGTATAAAAGACCATAAAAGAGTATAGACAAGCGAAGAATAGGTCATCCTTTTTCTCATATGGTTCGCTGCAAATGACACAAGGCTGGTAGACACCCCAAGCGCGCATAGGACGACCTGTGGATAACCTGTCAATCACAACAAGTCAAGAAATAAACGCCTAATGAGAAATAGATTGAAGAATCCAAATCGTAGAGAACCAAGATTGTTTAGGGGAGAAACAAGAACCTATTTCCAAGTTGTAGAAGAAGAGAAGTGCAAATTTTAATCATCAGGATTATGTCGCCAAAGAATTGTGTCTGAACCAACAACTAAAGGCGAAGGAAAGGTAGAAATCTAGTTGTAGAGGTCACGAAAGCAAGGCAACCTAGAGCAGTGGATGAACCAACGGGTCGGGGACACCACATCGGACACCATAGCAAGACAGGGAACACCAAGCTCATAAATTCTAGCATCACCAGCAATACCAAATAAGGGACCCAAGGGAGACCAAAAGTTAAACCAAAAGGAAGTGGATTGATCATCATTGAGAACAAAGCGGAGAAACGTGATCGCAAGGGGGCGGAGCTTGAGAA